>JAOQGH010000019.1:77783932-77794522 GCA_025769975.1 Gallinago jamesoni
CCCATCCCTGGAGGGGTTCAAGGCCAGGCTGGATGGGGCTTTGAGCAACCTCCTCTAGTGGGAGGTGTCCCTGCCCATGGCAGAGGGGTTGGAACTCAATGATCTTTAAGGTCCCTTCCAACCCAAACGATTCTATGATTCTACGATTCTATGGTCCTGTTTTAGAGTGCATGGTAAGGGGTATCTATGGAGGAAACAAAGAGGAGGTTTGATCATGGTGATTCGCTGTATCTTTTTTTGCACTGAGGGTTACTACTAGTTTGATCTCACTTGTTTTGGTAATTTGATCATTTGTTTTTGAAATTTGTGGAAAAGTCACTAAATGGATGCTGCTGTAGAGCATATTTACGGATTTTACAAATAACACTGAGTCTTTAATAGATATCACTAAATACTGCTGAAATCAGTAGATTTTATTTTTATTTTGTAGTGGGGTATTTCAAATATCTGTAGCAAATGTTTTATAAGAGTTGATGACATAATTTCAGAATCATTATTGTCATGTGTTTTCATTTAGGCCTGCAATTTTGTGTCTTTGAAATGAAGACAACATATTGACACCTCTTCCCATCTTGATAGAAGGTTCTTCACAAGATGTGGTTGTCTGACTGGAGACGTCACAAAGAGACAGTGTTCTTGAGATGTTTTATCAATTGTTTCTTTGATTATGTTGTTGCTTGTTGGGAACTGGTGATTTTGTCTCGACTGCTGTTTTAGCTGAATTTTAATTGTCACCAGCAAGACATTCCAGTAAAAATAAGAATTGATTAATGTCATTCTGCCCAGCATTTTTGTTCCAGGAAGTCTCCCAATTGCTTACAAAGCAAGATACAGCTCTGTAATGATCAGGTTTAAATATTGGTGTCGTATAGAGTGAGACCATATGCCTAAAATTTTAAAAAGACTTCAGACAATCTTTTATTTTCACTTCTCCTCCCATAATCTCCTTCTCAAGGTATAAGTGCCACCTTCCTATAGCTATGGTTTAGGATGAGGATTAGGTCGTCATGTTCACTTTTATGAAAAGGAAGAATTTGCATACCTTGAAGAGCCTTTCAGCAGAAAATGTTCATTCAATTAAGTCTGCCTGCAGGTTTTGTGTTAGGGCTGTGTATTTGTGTCGCAGAAGCCAGTGTGGCCAACTTTAACTCTAACTCACCCTAATGCTGTGCTTTGGCAGTGCAGGGGAAAGAGCTGATCGCTTTGGAGAAGAGTTGAAATACCTGTTCCAGCAAAAAAAAACCCAGGCCAGATGTGTTGGATTTACTTAGATTCGAACATAATTGTAATATTTTCACCTGACCCCCAGAAGTATTGGATCACCTTGATGAAATTCATCATAGTCAGATTTACAGACTATTTCCTGCATGTTCAGTTATTAGCCACAGCTTTTTTCTTCAGCTTGGCAGAATATATGTTAATTTAGCCCACTCATAATGAGACACACGTAAGAACTTGTCACTCAAAGTGTAGGTCTGCAGAGGATTCTCCCTTCAGAGAACTTTGGTTGCAAGAGAAAATTCCCTTTGTGGCTGATAATAGTGATTCTTTTTAGCGGTAATGGATTGGGAAGGGGTAAAAACATGGTATTCAGGATATCCCAATACACTACAGTACAAATTAAATGTATCACAAATGTATGAGTTCAGGATGTATTTAAATAGTACCAAGGACATGAACAGTGTGTCTTAAAGCTGAAAGCAGCGTAAGAGTGGAAGAATCCTAAATAACGAGATTTCATAGACAATTTTTGCTCCTGCATGCACCACATCATGATTTTCATTTCCCACTAATTCATCCACACATTTGGTTAAGTAACTAAAAATGTATTCTGAATATTTTTATAACAATATTTTTCTGTTTAAAAGAAAAGACACTGCCAGACACCACCATCTGTTGTGTAGACCTACAGAATATGCATCTGATGTCTGTGAGTTGCTGTCTTTTATATCCTCTTATATAATTAGAGATTTCAGGCCTTGGTGATGCCTCCCTCTCCACCTAAGGAAGACCATGTGTAAGTTTACCCAAAGTGTATTAATCATTTTCCTGCTACTCACTGATAAGAGCAGTGCTCTGTACGGTTAAAAGCTATTAAATGTGTCTATTCAGAGGATGTTTAAAATCCTCTGCTGAGCACTTGGCTAAAATCCAAAATTATTACCATAATACCTTCTGAAATGAGACAGAAAACATAATGTATTACAATTGATAAGTGCATCATTTGTGCTGTAAATGTACTTTATTTTGGAAATATATTTAAATGTTTTATTTGTCTTTTACACACCACAGATCAAATTTTCAGTATACTTTTGGCTAACAATATTATATGTATCAAAAGAAATATGTATAATGCAAAGATCTGTTATTTTTAGATCAACAGAGTGTTGCATTTGAAAAGGTTTGGAAGCTGCTCTATGGATTCAGTCTAATTATGGCTTTGTAACTGGACTACAATAATTGGACACAACCTAATGGAAAATTATTTCCATATTTTCAGAAATGACTATGGGTTTCAGTCATTCCAGCTCCCCTCTTCCCTGTTGCTCCCCTTTCACCTCTTCCCATGTTGGTTCCTTAGGCCAGAGTAAAATTCCAAGGTTGTAGGAATGTATGTGTCCAAATTGGCTAATGCAAAAATTATGTTTCCTTTTAAAATTCTTGAAATTGTTCACTCAGGATTTTGACAAAACCCCTTTTGTTTAAGGAAAATATATTTTATTCTCACAAATGAGACTCATCTTTTGAACAAACACAACTGACTTCTTAAATTTGAAATTTATTTCAATCTTTTTGTCACTAATAGCAAATAAAGGTCTTTGGTGGGAGTCACAATAATTTATTTATTTTTTAATACCCATATAAAAAACCTTTTTCAATTTTTTCTTCTGATATTATTTATATCCCTGCACCTGGAACAACGTAACCTGGGAGTCCACAGTAGGCTGAGATTTGTGTGGCTGTGGAGCAGCCCTGCTGAGACAGATTTGGGAGTCCTGGTGGACAATAAGATGACCATGAGTCAGCTTTGTGCTGGTACAGCAATGCAGGCTAGTCAGATCCTGGGCTGCTTCTGCAGGAGCATTGCCAGCAGAGATAAAGATGTGGTCATCCCACTCTAAGAGCTAGGTCTTTTTACCCTGGAGAAGAGAAGACACAGAATTCCTGGTGGCTTTGAGACACCTGGTCTGATGGGAGTTGTCCCTGTCCATGGCAGGGGGGCTGGAAATTGGTAGCCTTTAAGGTCCCTTCCAAATCTAACCATTCTACATCTGTAAATTCCAGTACATATTGGCTACAAAGAGAACAGAGGCTCTCTCTTCATGAAGAGCTGCATGGAGAAGACAAGGAGCCATGGGTACAAGGTGTACCAGAGAGGTTTCATCTTGATATAAGACAGAAAATTTTTGTGGTGAGAACAGCCACAGGAACAACCTCCCCAGGGACATGGTAGAGTCCTCATCACTGGAGGTTTTTCAAGATGCTTCCACTCAGGGCACTGGATAATCTCATCTATGGTCCCTTTCCTGTGAGAGGTTGGACCAGATCATCTTTCAAAGTCTGTTCCACCCTGGACCATTGTGTGATTCTATGTTATATGAAACAGTAATTGTCTAATTTCAAGTATGTAAGATGGAACAAAGCATGAGATCAAGTATGCCAAGTCTGCCCTGCCAAGTTGAATGCCTTAATTGCTGTGCTAGAGTTAATGGGTTCTTCTCCTTTGAGCTCGTGACAGCTGCTCTCTGCATGCACAAAAGCGCAGATAAAATATGAAGTACCTACAAAGATTTTACTCAAAATACCCCAAATTAGGATGGCTAGAACTACTCCATGACATGGGATGCGATTTCAAGGCATATTACATTACAAACACTGTAGGATGTAACTCTCCTGCTTCTGAGAAGGTGTCCTCATATCCAAGTTCAATGCCCTGTTGCTGAAAAGCGTTTTAAATCCTGTCTGGAAGTGAAGAACTTTTGTTCCTACACCCATTGTGAGTTCCACACCTAGAGCTGGATGACAGCAAGGATCCAGATGCTTATTGTTGGAAAGGCCAACTCCTGCTGTTGCCCACAGGCTTAGCTGTCTGCATCTCCAATCAGATTGCTTCTGTCTACATGTGGGATTTTAAGCACAGATAATGTGACTTTTTTTTTTTTTCTTTTTGGTCCAGAATGGAAGCATAAATTTTTGCAGACACCTGCTGCTCTGGTAAATTGTGATTTTCCATATAGGTGATTTGAATCTCACCAAAATGTACCATGGCTTTTTCTCCCAGAAGGCAATGAAAATTTAAGTTTATTTTAACCACAGTTCTTTTTGCCTACTTGCCATTATAACAGCTACCACTGTTGGTACACCTGTTTTGGAATAGAAGCAATTCAGGATGAAGCTTATTTGTTCAGAGAAAAATTGCTCTGTTAATGAAAATGCACCATGAAATGTGTTGGTGATTTTAGGATTTTTAAAGCTCTTCTTTATTAAAATAATATTTTTGGGCCAAATATGATCAGACAGTATCCTTTAAAATAATCTTACGTCTCTCATGGAAATTTCTGGAATCAAACTGAAATAATCTGCTTGGATAAGGAAGATCTGTTCAGTGCTTAATTGCCCTTGAGATTATACTTTCTGAACTTCAAAGGTTTGAACTAATGATGTTCCTTTACTTAAAGCATTTTTTCTTTTGCCCCCGTCTAAAATTCCTACTGAAATTACGATTGAAAGGCCTAAATGTAGTTGGCAAAAGAAGATATTTGTAGAACACACGATCAGTATTGATTCTAGCTAAAAAGTCATATTTTATTTCCCTATTGGTTACATTTTGACCTTTGTTAAGCTGTCATATAAATTACATTTGTCTTTATAATACCACTGCTAACCACAGTGCAGATTTTGTGGTTCGATAATTGTGTTATATATTGGTCTACGTCTGAATTAACTCTCACCTTGGGAAAGATAAAACCAGCAATATCCAAGTTTGGTTAAATTCTGATTCTTCATTTCAAAGTTCTGACTATATAAAAGCAAATCAGCTGTTTCTGAATGAACATGGAACATCCTACTGGTATTTTAAGTAGGTTTCTTTGGTCTGCCTTCAGACTTACGTGTAATAGATCTTTTGATTAAGATTGACACCTATAGCAAAAAAGACTTGACTTGAAAGCTTGAATGGTGATTATTGCTAACTTATCTCCTAGGAAGATCTTCTACTCAAGGGTTACAGAAATAAGAAATTGCACAATGGCCAGATGTCACATTAGCATATGCAAATCCATCCTACTCATGCAAAGCTATTCACCGTGAGTGTGACTAGCTGCAGCAGACTTGCTAAGACTGTCAAAAACAACCACAGTCGATGGTGTTGGAAGAGGAGTAAACGGTTAAAAGGAAAACAGAGCCACAAGAAATCCCAGGTCTGTAATGATAAAGTACACCACTTGAGAAAAAAAATATAAAATTGATTTGTGAATTCAGGGTATTGCTACCATGGACTAAGTGATGTTTATAAGGACCCATGCAGTAGATGATACATGCAGGCAAGGTGTCAGGTCTGCTTGGTCGTATGACCTGGGCTGAGCTGGTGGTCACTTACAGCTGCCACATCCCTTTCTTACATGTAGCACTTCGAGTCACCATCATTTATGCTCCCAGTATAATTGGAAGTGGCCTCCTGACGATGATATTAACATTAGCCTTGCACCACTGCCCTGTATCTCTGATTTTTCGCAGCTTACAGCGTGGTGGGAGGGAGACCCACCTCGGTCCTGCCTCCTGCCTGTCTCTCTGCTTGGCCACCCCACTGAAGCTGGTCAAGCTGTGTAAGCTCTCCACGACCTCTTCCTGCAACTTTCTTCTTCAGGAAAGAAAGCCTCTCTCCTTTTGTTGCCTGTCTATTATTTCCCAGCCTCTCTTATGGAGAAGGGTGGCAGGCAGTCACTGCAATCTGTATTTTGGGTGTTTACAATTAGATGGGGAAACTAAGATTTCACAGCCAAATAATTAAATACCATGTTAATGAATTCTGTTAGTCATATTACACTGAATCATATTAAAGTGCTTAACCATGTGCTTGAAGGAAAGAAATATTTAAAGTGAGTTCTGAAAATATTCGGAATGCTAATTAAGTTGTTCAGAAATCCTACTTTGGTGTTGGTTTGGTGATATTAAGCAGAAATGCTAATATTAAACCCTACCCTATGTGTCAATTAAGGGGAAATTTCCAAAGTGGGAGCTCTGAAGGTGTATTCACAAGGCTCTGCTGACCTCAGGGTATGGTGCCGGTGAATATCACATACATCCTCAGGCCTTGAGGCAAATCAGTGTCCAGTTCATCTATGCAGATATCCCTGGAGGAATCTAAACCCGCACCTTTCACTGCAGGTGTTGGCCAGGTTTCTGCAGCTGCCCTCTCTTTGACACTGGAACGTTCTGGTAATTGGGGAAACCCCGACGTTAATGAGAGCACCTGTGGAGAAGGACAAACCAGCTGTTTTGAGAGCCTGTAGATAATGTTTAAGAAATAAGAATATTCATGTGTGATCCCTCCGGTGTTTTTAGCATGGCGTTTCCTTGCAGCTTTTAGCTTTGAGGTTCTTTTATATATATATTTTTATTTCTGTCAGAACTGTACACTTGCAGTGATTAGAGAATCGTATCTTTTTTTTTTTGTTGTTGTGGAAAACCTTATATTACAATGGAAGGCTTACACTTTTACCCCCTCCTCCCCTCTCCCTGCCAGTGCTGCAATAAGTGTGGTACCATAACATGCAACACAATTAAGAAACACGTTCCCTTATTTTTTTTTCCCCTCTTCCATCTCTCTTTTCATCATTTCAGGTTGCAAACAGGGCAAGGAGCTTATGTGGAACGGTCCTGATCTTGTGCAGAGGTGCACATGGCAGGAGCACAGGAACAGAGTCCCACAGACAGAACGCGGGAGGTGGTGAAATTCTCTATTGGCACACGTGAATCAAGATGTCCTGGGTAAGACATATATTTCACACTGGGTTAAACGAGGTAGTATTTAAAAGGAAGCTGAAACAAAGGCAATAGCCACTTACTATTGTCAGACTATTATACCTGATCTTTTTAAAATGTCAGTAATGATATCTTCTCGTGACAAAGTGCTGTACTGACCTGGAGAGTCTTTGGATCCTTACCTCTTATACCTTAGGGTAACTTTTCACACATCAGAGGTTTCCAAGAAGAACTAAAAAAAAAGGTGGAAGAATTGCTGAAAGGATTCATTTTATTCGTGCAACAGAAAGGACACTGTCCTGTGCTTTGTTGTGTTTACTCAAAGTTTCTCCAAAATGCTTGTGCTTTTATTTTTTATTTTGCAACAAGATAAACAGGCAAAATACAGCTGCTTTTCAAGAATCCCAGGCAGACAAAAACATACAGATTATGACAAATGCTCCAACCTGTGAAACAAGGAATGTCTACAGAAAAGGTGAGAGCTGAATCAGTCTGAGTACCAAATCTTTTCAGCTCCACCAAGCCATTTTTCAGTATGGGATAAAGTACTACGGCTTTGTCACAGGGATTTGCTTTCAATCTCAGCAACTGGTTATTTTTATTTGATAGTATTTTGGATAAGTATATTATCCCTTCTTGAAAATTAAGTCTTATCAGTTATGAAATTTGCTCCGATGGCTGATCAGGTGTTGAGATGGGGATTTTTAGGGTAAGGCGAGTGATCATATAGCTGTGAAATAGAAATCCAGTAATTTGTATTATGTGGCTGCTATGCAAGAAGAATAGTCTCTCACAACAGCTATTGGTCTATGTGAATGTATAGCTTTTATGGCTTAGTCCACATATTTTACATGTAGTTGGAGTTAAAGTAGTTGTTAAAGCTGATATTTTTTGGCAAATAATGCCCTTTTAGATTTTCGGATTTTTTTTCAATATCAGGTTGCATGATGAGCTTTAGATCATGTTTTCTAACAACATGATTGAACCGCCTCTGCCATTACCACAAACATAAGATGAAAATATTTGTCTTTTTTTGTAAGTGGTTGTTATTTAGACATGGATAAATTACTTCTCCCTCTTAAACCAAGGGAAAAAAAGATCCACAGTAGAGAGAGTATCTGTAAATTTTATGTGTCTCTGTTAGCTGCAGAACTTCTGTTTTATTACAATACAAATGTTACTTTGAAGATTTCATTATTAATACATTATTAGAGTCAATGAAACCAGAGTATTTCATGTAGATGAATCTTCCACGAAACAGGGAGTGCTTGAGGGCTGATAGCCAGGGGAAGTTAAGTGGTCGTGCTTTATGTAAGGTCTTTTATAGGGGTTTACCAAATTGGTGTGAGACTGTTGGAGAAACTAGAGTGCCCAGGTGTTATGGATACTCCAGTATCCACACACACCATGAAACAGATGGTAGAAGAAAAAGTCTGAAGAGTAATTGCATCTCATGTTTGTTTAGGAGAAATCCTCTGTGCTGAAACAGAGGTGTTGTCCTCCCTTTTCTCTTCCTCCTTCAGGTGTGGTAAGGATAGGTTTGGTGGATGTCAAACTGTGCTCTACCTGCTCCGAATTTGTGGGGTAGCTGAAAAAAAAAGAAAAAAAGTCTTTGTCTTTCTGAATCAAATTTGGGGTTATATTACTCCAGTAATTTTTTCTCTAGATGTATGTCCAGGAATCCCAAATTGCAAAGATGCGAGAAAAATGTTAACTCATTAGATAATAATTTATAACAAAATAGTTTGTACTCAGAAATGTGATGTTAATAACCCTTTAAAATTCTGGTTGGAACTAGCCATGGTGTCTCTGGATGGGTTTGTTACCCATGTAAAAATGTATTTTCTTTTTGAGTCATGGCGTAAGCCTCCTAACACATGAACTAACTGTGCTATAATGCTGCATCTCATTTATTAATTTTTGTCTTACACCAGCACCTCAGCTACTGCCTAAATTGTTCACTGAACAGGGTGTGTACTTGGCCTACCTGGAAGGATCCCAATTGGGCCCTAGTTCTTATAAAAGCTTTTGTTTCCAGAAGAGACCTAAAACTATTACTCCAAAAAGTGAAAGTGACAATATATTTCAAACCTTTGTTTTCAAAAACCTGATATATATTACAATATATTTTCCATTTTGCAAAACTGGTCGTAGTGTTATGTCTGAAATCAATGTAAGAAAATGTAAATTTGAATGGTGAATTTTCTGCAACTATTCTGTCTTCCTTACAGATAGAAGTGTTAACATTTTTGCAAATTTTATATATGTTTCCCAAATAATCCTTCTTTTTATGAAGCATATCCACATGTTTCATTCATAGAATCATAAAATCATAGAATCATTTGAGTTGGAAGGGACCTTAAAGATCATCGACTTCCAACCCCCATTCCTCTTTTTTAAAAATCATTTAATACCTGTCTTACATAAGAAGGAAGACTTCTGAAATAAGAGCACGCATTTTCTTTTCTAAAGGTGTAATGTTGTATGGTAAACATGTTCAAGCTTATCTGGCCTATCTGAATTTTTAAAATCTTATGATAACTTCCCTGGAGTTCCCTAGATAAATTCCCAAGTAAGAGTTAAGAAACTGTTACCATAAACAAACGTGTACATACATAGAGGAAGAGAGAAAAAAGGAGAAGTAGGGAGCAAGAGAGAAAGAAAGCAATGAGGAAAAAAGGAATGAAGGAAAATGTCCTGCCAATTTTTAGTTGCTTTTGCCTGAGGGAATACTTTGAATTAATACAGATGTATTAATAGAGAAATTGTAAAGAATATTATAAACAGTACTTATACTAAGCATCGAGGATGAATAGGAAAAAATACTTTTATTCACTGTGGGAAAGTAAAGCATGTAAACTGCACCTCAGTTTTTTTGAATTAACTGCTGATCCAGCAGAATTGAATTGTCAAGGATGTGCAATTATAAATGACATTTGGTTTTGTTCAAAATTTGTGTTCAAGGTTTTTGAAAACTAGTCTTTATTCTTGACATTTGTTGAAATTGTAGATACTTGTTGTTTTCCAGTTCCCTTAATTCCAGTACTAATTTTTGAAATTTTCTTTATTTGTAAATACTCACCACTGATGAAAAGCAATATTTTACAAGTTCGAAACCAGAGAAATATTTTTTCAAAGTTTTTCTTTGTACAAATAAGCTGTTAAAATTTCTGATGATTATAGAGTGTTCAAGACTATAGTAAAAATGATAACTAACAATCCAAGTTGTTCAAAATTATCAATAGTAATATTTATATTTGGCACAACTAATGTTTTTCTTATTTTGTTTTTAATTCATAATGTAAATTTTTAAGATCTTAATTATTTTCCTGTCCAGCTGCATGCTTATACTTACTTCATAGCTCCTTTTCATGATTTTCTACAGCTGCTATATGAAGTTACTGGCAGGATCATATCCCTGAAAATATCTCCAAAGACGGATAAAAAATTGGAAATTTATTTTTTTTAAATATAGAATCATAAACTCATAGAATGGTTAGCGTTGGAAGGGGCCTTGAAGATCATCTCATTCCAAGCCCCCTGCCCTGGGCAGGGACACCTCCCACCAGACCAGGTTGCTCCAAGCCCCATCCAGCCTGGCCTTGA
>JAOQGH010000019.1:77794622-77857419 GCA_025769975.1 Gallinago jamesoni
CCAGGCTCTCACCACCCTCACACCAAAGAATTTCTTTCTGGTGTCTAATCTAAATCTCCCCTCTTCCAATTTAAAACTATTGCCCCTTGTCCTGTCACTGCACTTCCTGACAAAGAGTCCCTCTCCAGCTCTCCTGTAGCCCCTTCAGATATTGAAAGGCTGTTATAAGGTCTCCCGGGAGCCTTCTCTTCTCCAGGCTGAACAATCCCAGCTCTCTCAGCCTGTCCTCATAGGAGAGATGCTCCATCCCTCTGATCATCTTCATGGCCCTCCGCTGGACCCGTTCCAACAGTTCCATGTCCTTCCTGTGTTGAGGACTCCAAAACTGGACACAGTGCTCCAGGTGGGGTCTCACGAGTGCAGAGTAGAGGGGCAGAATCACCTCTGAGACCTGCTGGCCACACTTCTCTTGATGCAGCCCAGGATGGGGTTGGCTTTCTGGGCTGCCAGCACGCACTGCTGGCTCTTGTTACGACATATGATTTGAAAATACAATTGATTTGGTGTACCCACAGAAATTTTGATTTCTTCTACTATTTTACACAGGACTAGAAAACTTTAGTTTTTCTTTAAAAAAGATTTTTTTTGTTCTTATATTAGGCCAAAGGTTGCTTAATGAGAAATACTATGCTTTTTTTCTTTCTTGCTTTTTTTTTTATTTTGAGGAGTTCTGCAGTTTTGTTTTTTTTAGCTGTATCTCTGAATTAAGATACACATATTCTACCATAGTGTGAATATAACACATTTCTACATCAAGTAAGTTTGGTTAGCATGATACTTTTCCATTAACCAACTGAAATAAGACCAGTTTAGTTTTTTATTAGCATTATTTAGTTTATTATTTTATATGCCTGTCTTAAGGCATATAAAAAAGTGAAGGACATTTGCATGGAAACTTCTCCAATTGTCTGATATTATTTACAAATTAGTAATTAATTTCCTTTTAGGGTTTGACTGAAATTTGTCACTTTCATTTTAAATTCCTTTTTGGTGTCCCTTGGAAAATGATGTGCTTAATTCACTGGAAGGGACAAGTGGTGAACTGGGGTCTAGATTTTCCTTTAGACACTATTCTCCCTAACTCACATTGGCCTTACGTTCCCTAAGCAATCAACTCATCATGGAAGGAATGGAGTTTTGTCCCACCAAATTCTGAAAGCAGAGACTCTTGTTCACCCATATGCAGGACTAGACGGGCACTAAACTCTTTTCTTACACTTGTAGGGATGAACTGAATCATTCCAGGTGTTAATTTGAGAGACAATTGAATAATATGCCTTCTAGATGAGTCATTATGCAAAAGTGGAGAAGGTAACCCTGACCTTCTTCATTTTTACCCACTACCACCAAGATGGTCCTGTGTGAGGGAATTTGAGTCACCGCATAGAAGAGAACAGTTCAGAAAGAAAGGATTCCTGCTTGCAAAGCCCATGTGTATGGCCTAGAGCTGGTGAGTCAGGGAGTCTTCTGAGAGGAGGATGGGCCATAAAGTGCCTTTACACAAGCATTTGGTTATAGGTCTCTTGTGCACCAGGTGCTCTAATCATTAAGGAACAGACAGAGCTGATGTAAGGCAGAGTAGTCTTCCCATTCTTTATGGGCAAGAGTTTTCTCCAGTATAGATATGTAGTGGAATATCTACAAGTTTTCAGGATCTTCCACTCCAAGACTCTGAGTGAGGCTCAGTATCACTCAACGTCTCCACCCCTCTCCTCTTGGTGGGGGCAACTCCTTGTACGTGGTTTTTGGAATGACTTTTAACTTGCTGTTTCATTCCTACCTGCATGCCACTGCTTTAACACCCATCCAGTGTTGCCCATACGGCTGTTCTCAGGTTGCAGTGTACCATTCAACCCCCAGACACACAAGTTACAACATCCCAGGTAGACCCCTGAGTTGTGCAAGTGAGTACGATGCTCTCTGAAATACCTGCTTGCCTACATTGGAAACTTTTTAGCTACCCAAGTCATGGTCCCAAATGGGTGCTCTTAAGTAGTGGCTCATCATGTGGTGACTATTTCTGTGGCAGTAGTAGTTAAGAAAGTTGTAAGAATAAACTGCTAAGAAATTTCGAAGGTGAATGGTATATTCTTGCTTTCCTGCAAAGAAATTGACTTGATGTACAGCTTTAAAATTTCTCAGTGGTTCAAACCTGAAGGTGGTAATAACAGAGCGTTCAGTTTAATGGAAAGAAATAGTTATGGTCTGGAGAATTATATGGAAATTCCTTTAAGCTACTGGTTGGATTTCACTATCTTAATTAGACTCTTTTCTAAAAAAAAGGCAAAAATAACAAGCCTTGTATATGCTTTTACTTATGGTCTACATATTTTCGAGCAAATAACCTATTATCAATAACTGAACAATGCTGATAGTTCCTGCCAGTGAGTGTCAAGAACAGTTTCTGCAGTAAAATACTGTAATTGGTAAATCAAAGCAGGTTATGTTTTCTTACAGCACTGGTCAAACTAAACACAGTGCTTTGGTGGGAGTTGTGTTCACTCAAAGCAGAGCTGCAACAGCTATAGGAAGTCCTTTTTCAGTTATATTTGGGGTATCTTTCTTTCTTTCTTTCTCTCTTTCTCTCTTTCTCTCTCTCTTTCTTTCTCTCTTTCTCTCTTTCTTTCTCTCTTTCTTTCTTTCTCTCTTTCTTTCTTTTCTTTCTTTCTTTTCTTTCTTTCTTTTCTTTTCTTTCTTTCTTTCTTTCTTTTCTTTCTTTCTTCTTCTTTTTTTTCTTTTTTTCTCTCTTTCTTTCTTTTTTCTCCTCCCAAGTCCACCATGTGCCATCTCCTCTACACACATTTATTCCATATCACTCTGTATATCAATACAACAGTTTCTGTAGGTGGTACGGTTATTCTTCTTTCCAGACAGTTTTTGCCTCTTCCCTTGCACCTAATTGTCTCCACAGGGTGAGCCAGTTGCTTGCTATGGTGAAAGTGATATCTCTGTGGCTGCAGAAAGTCAAACCTGCTACTCATTGTGTATAAAAACCAACCCCAAACTGGTCAAATCTTGTTGCTTCCTGTGGAAAACTTATAATTTATGGAAGTCATTTGGGCAGCAGTGTCCTGTCCCTTCCTCCATGTGTTTGCTGACATTCAGGCGTGTCTGACTGAATGTGTTTCTCCAGGGCTACAGAAAACCAACATTTGCTGTTGCAGTCCTAGTTGTACCGTGAACACATACTGATGCAATTTAATGAAGAATCTGGAACATGCTTGTTTCAACAGCTGAGTAGATTCTGGGGAAGTTGCAGATGCTGGCTCTCTCTAATGTCACTGCCAATAGCAAGGGCAATAGCAGTTCCATTTCAGTTAAAGACAAATTAAGATGTATCCTTGGTTTGTGCTTTGAGTTCATTTTGAGAAAGAGGCCCCAAAAATTCAAAGGGAAGGTACTACGTGATGCCTTTGCAAAAAATTCAGCAGAAAATACAAGGGTTCAGTTGAAGTAGCCAACAAAGCAGGCACAGGAATGGTGGTTTCCGTGAAAGGACTTCTTAATGCTTGTTGTTCCATCATGTATCTCTCTCCCTAGTGCTTCAGAAAAATGAGTGAAAATGCACTCAGTTTTGCAAAAAAAAATAAAAAAGACACATTACTGCAACATTAACTCTGATATTCACAAGCTCTTACAGAAATCTCTCTTGCTTTTTGTGCATTGATTTAGTCTTTCATTAGAGGAGACTTTGTTCTGTTCAACAAAGCTGCTTTGCTGTGTGAAATGAAGTGATTAAGGAACATTCTTTAATCAGCTGAGATGTGCAGCAAAGATCATCACTATCAATAAGGAGGACGTTACCTTACAACATTTACGACATGTTTTCTGATGTCTTGTAGGAAACGTACCCTGGACCGGTGCTGCTCTCACAGTGGTATTTACTGGATTATGCTTTTTTGTAAAGTAAGCAAGTTTTTAATTCACTGCATATGTCATTTAAGAACACATTTCCTACAAGCAGTAAAATGCTTAAAATGATACAAATTGGTAGAATCTGCTTAGGTTCAGCAACATTTTTAGGTGAATAAATAAGTGAAATCTGTTATACAGAGATAAAACAAGTAAACGACTGTTTTTTTTTTTCTCCCCTAAACTATTCAAATCAGGCAGCAAGGTGGGAGTAACACAAATTATTCATGTGCAATTCCTATTTACCCACATTGCTACCTCGTAGTATCAATTCTCTTTGGCTGTAGAAGCTTTCAAAGATTATATGCTGAAAAAGGCTCTCTGTGTGGAACCTGGGGAATGCCCAATGAGCAGATGCCTCGTAAGCACAAGTGTCTCTTCCAAACGGTGTACGGAGCTGCTAGAAAAAGATGAGCATCCTTCTACTCCAAAAATGAAACGAGTCTGGGTGTGCAGCCAAATTCCATGGCAATCCTATTATCCGCAAGGCACGTGGCCCCCGACTTTTCACGAATTCTTCACAAAGGTAGACCGGGCAAACGCACACGCAGACCTGAGGATATTGGTGCAATTGCTTCTAATAGTTATACGCTGCTGTTTTGTTGGTGTTGTGTGCACATATGTGCTCTTTATATTTGCTACCTAAGGGGCCAGACTCTGACACCTTGTGCAAGACGAAAGATGAGAACTATTTGCAGTGTGAGGTGCTAATTGCTTATTTTGTTAACTTTGCTGGAAATATGAGTGACAGAATCTGAAAGAAGGTTCTGATTCAGGAAAAAATTTGCATATATTTCATTTTAAGCATGTGTTAAATCCTATTCACTTTAATTAGAATATCTACACACTAAAAATAAAGTGTATGTTCAAGTTGCTTGTTATATTGGGTCCTACATAACCGTTTCTCCATTTGTTTTGCAAGTCACATCAATTCTTATTGTTCAGTACCAGTCCTTTGTCACTCTACTAGCTATTCTATAATTCAAAAACCTATCTTGTTTGGAACATAATGTAACACATTTTAGAGATTATTTTGTTTATAAAACTACTGTACACTCTAATTTAAAAAGAAGATAAATTAAATTTCTCTTATGCCACAGTCTGCTGGAGGAATCTCTAGGTGATGGCAATGCAGCAATATCTGCATTATAAAAATTGCTTCTTTTTATTATTTTTTTGTTTTTCTGAAGGAATTTTATTGAAAAGAGTTTGTTTGCTGTTGTGCTCAGGGGTGTGGCTGGTTTGGTTTTGGGGGTTTTTTTTTTGGCTCTGGTTCTCATGGGCTGCTCTGCCCATAACAAACAGCCTGGTGAGAGCAATGTCACGACACCGTCTGGGTTTTCTGTGCACTTGGCAGAGGTGTTTTTTTTTTTTTTTTTTTTCATTTTGTTGGTTATTGGCTGTGCTGTGAGATAGCAGCACAGAGCCCTTTGTTCAGCTCTCAGCCGAGCCGTTTATACGCAGTGACTCCCCTAAGTCCCCCTTCCTCTGCTGGTGTTACTCCAACAAGGTAGTCCACCCCTCCAAAAAAAGAGGGGAAATACTCATGATATTTCAGCCCTGGGTGTGTTGCGGCTGAAGATGTAACAAAGCCCACGTTACGTACTATTTTTCAGTCAAAATGAAAAATAGAGCCCATGTTTTTCTAAATTATGGAAACATAGTTTTATGTTGCTATTAGTGGGAAGCGGCCACCTCCCAGGGAATTCCTGAGGAATCCTGATGGCTTTGCAGTCACTTCTGGAAGAATAGGGATGAAGTGTGTGCTTGAATCATGGGTTACGAAAGCCTTTGGCTAAACCTGTCCACCGCTGGACAAATGGGACTGTCTCAAACCATCTGTATCTCCTGTTCCTGTGTCCCTCCTCGTTTGTGCCATGTAAATCCCTGCTCCCACTCATCCCACTCCAACTCAACCCTTTTTCTGTCTTCAGGTGTTTCCATATGCTTTATGATTCTGCTGCATTTTAGTGGCTTACCAAGAAGTATGTTTGGGAATCCAAAACAAAAAACAAAAAAAAAGAAAAAAAATGGAAAAAAAACAGAAGCTGAAATGAGAAAGTTAACAGTTTCAGCCAATTCTTTTGCTGCTCATTTAAGGATACATGTGGGTTATAATTTTCTTCTGCATTGTTGCTATTTACAGCATTGCTGTTCGGCATCTGACAGAAATCTTTCAATGAAGAATTGTGTAGCTGGGCTGCTGGGGACAGGACTTATTTTCTTTCGTAATTTTAGATATCCACAATATCCTGGTTTCTTCAGGCTGCCTCACAATCAAGGAAACAAACATCTGTTCGACAATGAGGCCGAATTCAGTCATCTCATACTTTCCACACATCTTTATTAGAAATATACTTAAAAGGAGTGATGAAACATGCGAAAATAGCCTGTGGAATGACTGGTTGATCTCCCTTTTCCTCTCACTCCTCCTTGCAAGGAGCATTGCTGCTCCAGGAGATCTAACACATGGCCCAGAGACAGGCCCAGGGACTGAGATTTGGAAGTCTGAAATAAGTTTTTGGACAAGCACAGGGCAGAATTAGGATAATTTGGACACGTGCAGATGTGATACATATGACATGTTGACATTTAAGAGGGTTAGACGTGTGAACTGCTTTAGCTAGACCTATCTGAAGATTCTATCTCAATCAGTACACGCAACACTTCCTAGGTGTTTGGGGAAGTTATTTCAAATAAAATCAAAATATCCTACGCTTGATATAACAAAAAGGGCATTTGAGGTAATTGTTAAAAAAAAAAAGAAAAAAAAGTTTCTTGACAAACTGAAAGCACTTTAAATTTTATATTCAACCACATGTGTTTTTCTAGTACATTCCCCTTTTAATTTGACCTTTTCCCTTCTGTTAATTTCTTGCTGCCAGGCGTATACATTTTAATAACATATTTCCATCCTTGAAGATGAGGCACTAAATAAGTAAAAAAGAGTTAATTTATTTGTAGACTATTTAAGCTTTTTTGTAGCTCTACATGCTTATATGATAATTTTCTTAAAATAAGCTTGCTTGCTGTTTGAGTTTATTCAAAGTCCCCGTCCTTGGCACTTAGAAATGAACCTTACGCTGTCATAAAAATAGGCTAAAAATATATTTTTGCAGCTGAAGAGGTAATAAGTGTGTGTGTCCGAGGTAGGAGAAAAGACAATGGTGGAAATTTTACGTAGTGAGATGGTGTGCAACAGGTGATCATATTCATTCATCAAAAGTTTACTGTAAGCATTAACCGGTGGAACACAGGAACCTGTGGAGCAGACAAAGATTAATTATACCTGTGCTCATACAGTAATGTTTGTGTTCCAAACAAATTATATTTGCTTCTGTTTAAATGATGCATAAATCTGATACGTGCAGATGAACGTGTGTTCAGGATGAGTGAGCACACTTGTTTGAATGTCATATTTATCCCTGTATTTTGTCAGAAAATTAACTTCTTTGGAGTTTGCGCTTGAGCTGAGCATATGGTTGTTGATCTCTGGAGATGACAGCCTATCTGAGCAATAGCTCCTTATGGCTCGAGCTCTCCTCTGCTGGCAGATGCTTTGGGCTTTTCTACAATTAAGTGGAGATCATCACTGTTTTCTTTGAGCACTGCTGTGCCTTGTACTCTGAAGTGTTTTGTTAATCACTGTCTGCCTTCGACAGAAGCTGCCAAAGCTCTCATTAAGTTTGAATTTTGAGATGTCATGCTCGAATGATGGAATTTCATCCCTTTTCTGCATGAATGGAATTGGCTATGGAAAGGTGCCAACAAAAAAAAATCATGACACTGAAGTATATTTGCTTTGCGTTTCACCACTGAAACAAAAGAGAGGGAGGAGAGGAAAAGAAAACTTTCTTGCTGTTTGCCTCAGATCCAGAGCAAAGACTGGCTGGTGTGGTTTCCTGGAAGATAATAATCGTAAGGTCTTCACCTTATCGTCTGTAGGGCTCATGTTGTTACTTTCTACGAACAATCTGTCACTGTCTTGTTCGCACTGTGAACTTTAAACCACCTTCCCAAAAATCTTTTGATGAATGCCACTTACTGTGGCGCTGGCAAGTGTAGTTAAAGATGCTCGGTGAGAATATAAAAAAAAAAAAAAAAAATTAATTTAAAAAAATTAACATTTAGTTTGAGGCAGGAGCTCTGGTGATGACATTATGATGAACTATAATAGGAGCACAAACTAATGTTACTTTTGCCCTTCAAGAAGAATTGCGTGCACATGTGCAAGCAGAAAACAAAATGCATCTGTTGGCTGTTTAACGATTTGCAGCGGGAAACTAAGTGTTGTGGGAAATATGGTATGAAAAGACATTGCCCATGTCTTTCAGTGGATTTAAATGTTTCAACTGTATTAATAACACTAAGCTTGGAAGAAAATGTTGGACTAATTAGCTGCAGTGCCTAATAATTTCTGTCATATTCTGTATAGCAGCTTATGAAGGCAAAATGCATAGGCTCCAGGCAAAGAAAAGTGCTCTCCACTGTTGAGCTGATGTTTTCTGTCCTGTTGACAAGAAAATTTATAAATATGTTGTTCAACCCATGAATGTAATGTCACTTGTATGTTCTTGCTTTGTCTCTGTTGTTTTCTGTTAAATTCCGAATGTATGAATACCTGCCAGTTGTGGAGAACGAAAGGATTCCCAGTGGGTAACATGTCTTAAAAACCTGAACCCAAACCAAGTAGGAACAAAAGCCAAGGTTATCTGTGCTCTTCTGAAGAGACAGATCTTAACAGAGTGCAGTGTCTGTTTATTTCTGCTGCTGTAAAACAAAAAGCTCCAGTCAGAGTCCTACGGGATGGTAGTTACTTTACAAAAAAAAAACAAAACAAAAAACAAAACAAACAAACAAACAAACAAAAAATGCATAAAAAAGACCCCAAACTTATACAAAATAATTGATCTTGTACAAAAAAAGCCAAATCTACCTGTTTACATAACTTGGACAGGTAACGACATATTTTATATTTCCTGTCAAGCTTTGTGTGCAAGAGGCAACAATTTCCCACTTAAACTTGACATTTTTTAAGTTTTCATGCTTTTGCAGAATATACTCAAAAAGCACATTTACCGATATACAATTTCTATTCTGCAATGTTTTGCCTGGATATACACCTTTTTCTTATTTCTTGATTCTTCTTGCACATCTGCTAATTTAGTAAAAGTATCTGGTACCTGACAGATATGAATCACAGAATGGTTGAGGCTGGAAAAGGAGACCCTGGAGACCCTGGAGTCCAACTCTCTGACTCAAAGTAGAGTCAACTACAGCAGGTTGCCCAGGACAATGTCTAGTCAGGTTTTGATTATCTCCGTAGCTGGAGATTCCACAAGCCATGGCCCAACATTTGACCACCCTTACAGTAGTAGAATATTTTTCTTATGTTCTGATGGAATTTACTATGTTTCAGCTTATGGCTGTTGCCTCTTGTCCTATCACTAAACATCACAGAAGTGACTCTATTTCTGTCCTCTGTACTCCACCAGGTATTTGTAAATACCAGTAAGATCCCCCTGAGCTTTCTCTTCCCCAGGCTGAACAGTTCCATCTCTCTCAGTCTCTCCTTGTATGAAAGACTCTTCAGTAACTTAATTTCCTTTGTGGCCCTTTTCTGAATTGTGTCCAGTATGACCTATTTCTTTCTACTACTGGAAAGCCCAGAATTGGATAGAATGCTCTAGGTGTGCTTCACTGGGGCTGATAAGATGTGAAGGATCAGCTCCCTCAACCTGTTGGTATCTCTTCACCTAACACAGCCCAGGAGGCTGTTGGACCTTGCTGTGAAAGTTTACTGCTGGCTCATGGTCGATGTTGTCCACACTGACCCTCAGCTCCTTCTCTGCCAACCTCCTTTCCAGCTGGTCAGTGCCCAACCTGTACAAGTGCCTCATGTTGTTCCTCCTGACACTCGGGACTTCACATTTTCTTTTGTTAAAATTCACAAGCTGTACTTTGTGCTGCTGAACACAGCACTTTAAACTCATCAGTTCAACAAGATCTCAGTCCACCTCACTGTCCATTTATCTAGTCTATACTTACTTCATCAGTTCGTCTATGAAGGTGTTATAGACAGGTTGGGAGCTTGCTAAAGTCAAAACAGGCAAGAACCTCTTCTCTCCAGAAATCCACTAAGACCATCATTTCCTTGTAAAAATATATGACGTAAGTAAGTCAAGCATAATTTCCCTTTGAAAATCCATGTCAGCTACTCCAAATCACCTTCACATCTCTAATGTCTGACACCTCTACTCTGTTGTGAGATGACACCTGGAGTACTATGTCCAACTATGGAGTCCTCAGCACAGGAAGGACATGGACCTATTGGAATGGCTCCAGCAAAGGCCACGAAGATGCTCTAAAGGCTGGAGCAAGCTGGCTCTCTGAGGAGAGAATGTTGCCCAGAGAAGCTCCTGGTGTCTCTGCCCATGGCAGGGGGTTTGAACTCAATGATCTTTATGGTCTCTTCCAAACCAAACCATTCTATGACTCTCAGTATATTTGGAAACAACTTACAAGAGGGTTGGGTCCCTCTCCTTCCAGGAAGCAAGATGAAGCTGGCCAGCTTTCTGTCATTTGGTCCTCTTTCTTACAGTATTTGGAGTTAAGATTAACTTTCATTTCCTTTCTTAGGAAGGAAGAAACCTCCCCCAATCACCTTGACCCTACTGAGGTGATCAAGAGTAGCCTGACAATGACATTGTCCACCTTTCTCAGTGCTCATGGGGGCAAAGAATGAAAGCACCAGCTTTCTGGATTACACAAAGAAAATGGAGAAAAATTTCAATACATTTAAGACTTCACATGGCTGCCCATATTGACTTACAGAATATAATTAAGAAGTTACACGAGTATATTTCTTTTGGAGAAAGCAGGCTTTCTAAAGCTGCGAAGTTTTTAATGAAGATTGTCTTTTTGTTAAATTAATGAGCTTAAGATTCTGACCCTAAGCACTTGGTGCTGCAGAAATCCTGAAAAAATAACCTTGTTGAGATGAGGTCAGTTGCAGTGCACTGAGGTACATAAAGGTCATCTTTGACAATGTCTTCAGATATATTTTGTGGTTATGAACCACAGAAATTTATACAAGCAAAAACTGTTCATTTGAAATGGTCATGTTTAATTGCGTAAGCTTATTAGCACATCCTTGTCATCTCAAAAACACCTTGGCTTAGTAAATCCACAATTATTCTAAGTAGCATTTTTTAAAATAAAGTATATTAATTTTATTTCTAAATGCTTGGCAGATAGATACAAAATTTGAGATTTTCAGTCTCTTTTATGGAATTCTGAGAGGTACCTAAAATTCAAAGAGTGATCACAAGAATTTTTGAAGTGTGGGAAGATCAGATTTTTTCTTATTGCTGTTTCTTGTTTGTGCCCCAGGTGGTCTTGGGAGAAAATATGTGAGGTTATGGGGAGCTTCCCCAATATTTTCCTTCTCCCTGGAGAGCACTGGTCAGATTTCTGCTTCACAGGAACAATGAGTTGATTGCAGCTAACCAGATCTCCAGGATACCTAACTGTGCTTTCTTGCTCTCTGGAGAGTTGCTGGCTTGCTCACTTGCCTTTATGTTACTGTGTTTGTATAGCAATTTCTACATCGATATATTCTATAACTATATGGTGACACCCCTTCAATCCAGTTTACTGGTGTCTCTGATCCATATGTTATATGGGAGAGTGGAAAAGGGAAGTCGACCAACTTATGGTCTTCTCAGGTTTCAACAATTTTAGAATTAGTATGCCTTAAGTGTGTATATTTTGGAAAATGACTTCATTTTGACTATTATGATAATGTTAATAAACTTGATGTAATGCTATTGTTCAGACAATATTTTTATTGTGTAAGACTAGAACTGCAAATTTAGGGTTAAGAATTCTTTCTAGTTTTTGAGAGCCAAAGGATATAATGTTAGATACAGGACTGCATCTTCCATTGCAAGAGAGCTCAGTTCATTTTTAAATGAAAACAGTAGAGAAACACGTCCCTTCAAGAAAGGGTGCTGTTAGACAGAAAGAAATAGGCAAAGTAACAATAAACCAAGCAACAACAGAAGTTCCAGGTATTGCAGGAATCTTGTGAAAGCTATTGTTGAATTGTTGATAGTAGAAGCAGTACGACTTAATGAGAAGTCTGGAGCAATAAGAATGTAGTTGTTCAGTTAATTGATGTTACTAAGGCTGTATCTGTAAAAATAACTAGCCCAAAACCATTGAAATTTGCCATCGTGTACGGGCTGAATTCCATAAACACCAACAGCATAATGAATCCTTCTGAGTTCAGTCAGAATCTCTGTTTATTGATGTCTGTGAAAGCTGGATTTGGCCCATGTAAAAGAAGACAAATCCTCAAAAGATATAGGTAGCTGTGGCTCCCAGGAGGTCTAAGCTTTTCTTCTGTTTTCTGTAGTAAAAATAAATATGGTTATCTGTATTTACAGTTCTCTGTTGTAGAAGAAAAGTATGTACTGGCACATAGAAATTATATCACCTGTTGTTTTGAATTGTTCTGGGTTTCTAGTTGATCGGCACTCTCTGTGTAAGAAATCAAGAATCTAGCCCATGGTAAATAGATAAAGTAGTACAACTGTCTGAGTTGTAATGAGTATCCACCAGATCTCTTCACCCTTAACACAGCTTTAACTTGGGTAAGAGAATGCTGCTAATACCATGTAGAAGTGGAATTGCTCAATTTTTTCACTCTTAGATGAGGACTCACGTATGATGTAAGCCATGTTGCAGGCACTGCCCAATTAGCACGGCATAGCAAAAAAAAAACCTTGTAGAAAACAGTCTTTTGAAATTAAACACATTATTAGAAATGTTTAGAAATTCTATTAAAAGTGTTCTGAAATTCAAGAAAATCATAAAGGAAAAAGACCAAATGCAGTTAATTCAGAAGTTTTCTTATTAATATTCGAGTCCAGTGGAGGTCTATGAAGATGATCAAGGGATTGGAGCATCTCCCTCATGAGGAAAGGATGAGAGACCTGGGGCTGTTTAGCCTGGAGAAGAGACAACTGACAAGAGACCTACAAGGTAGGGGGCAAAAGGATGGAGCCAGAGTCTCCTCAGTGGTGCCCGGTGACAGGACAAGAGACAACAGACACAAGATGGAACACAGAAAATTCTGCCTCAACATGAGGAAAAACTTCTTCACTTTGAGGGTGCCAGAGCCCTGGAACAGGCTGCCCAGAGAGGGTGTGGAGTCTCCTTCTCTGGAGATATCCGAAACCCACCTGTTTGCACTCACTCCTGTCCAACCTGCTCTGGTTGACCTTGCTCTGGCAGGGAGTTGGACTGGATGATGTCTGAAGGTCCCTTCCATGTTGTGATTCTGTGATTAAGGTAATATAATTTAGGAATACAAAAAAGTGTGTAAGAATATGGCATGGTATAGTACTGTAGAGAACCACACCATCTGCTTGTAAAGCTACATGGTGAAAGAAACATTACTTATGATTGGGCAAACAATTTGCATAAAGGCAGTTACCTTGGTGTAATTGCAGCCTGAAGTTACCCCACAGCAACTTGTTTTTGTGACCATTTGCATCATCTAGATTATCTGTACAACCCTGCCTCTCTTTTTCGAGGGAATATATTTTTGAAACCTGGAAAGCTTTGTTTCCCAAGGACGTGCTCCTTGTGAAAGCCATTCCATGAGCTACACATTGTCCAGGAAAGTTGTTAGAGCCAGAATTTCAAGTGCTGTGTGTCTGTCTTTCTTTATGCAGTGGGTAGAAAGCGTCTCAAAAGAACATCCTGTTGGAAAACATATAATTTCTCAAATTCAAGGAGAATTCCGGTGTTGACGGTAAATAAGATGTTCTTAGACTTTATTCAATGGTTCAGAAGTTTGCATGACGAAAGTGATAATAAGAAGAAATATTAACATTTACAAATGTATGCAATGTCCTTTAGAATACAGTCCCATTTTCTTGTTCATTTGTGTGTTTCTCAGACAAGTGGCACTTAAGCTGCTTCCTGAAATATTAACTTAGGGTGCTTTGTACCTTCCATGGTGAAAATATTGTCCAAAGGGAGATCCTGTAATTTTATCTCAGATGCAAAAATGTCCATGAGAAGGTTTTTTTCTTTTGGAAATAAGATACTTCAGACATGAAAGTCCAGACCATCCTGTAAATGCAGACTGATGACAGGTTTGCAGTAAATGCCTAATGCAAAGGAACATATGAGACACTCAACTCATGTAAATCAATTTTGCTTTACTACCTTTAGAGCAGCATCACTAATTTTACTGGTAGGAGGCTTGCTCCGCCGCCTTGCAGATTTTAGATAACCCCTCAGTGTGTTTCGATAAAATAAAAACCTTTATATCAGACCAGGATGCACAATCCTGCGTGCCTGTGTTCGGTGCTGCCTAGAGAAAGTGTGTTCTCAAAAAGTGCCGGCTCAACACTCTGAAATGCAAAAGCCAAGCTCAGTGTGAATAGTCAAAAACGCACATACACGCAAGGTGACAGGTCTGACACCATCTTTTGAAATCTGATGCTTTCAGGGTGTGTAAAATGGAAACGATTTTCCTCCATTTATTAGCACCATGTGGGAGAAGGAATATATAAAAAAAAAAAAAAAAAGAAAAAAAAATAGGCAACTAAATATAAAAATGCTGATCCAAAAACATGAAGCAGGGCTTGCAGCAGCTTTTGCCACGCGGGGTACGTGTCTTTGAAGCGAGAGGCAGGTGTGTCACACGCCTTTCTTTGAACCCAGGTGTTGCAGGAGGTAGCAGTGACATGGCACAGCTTGGTGGCTCTCCGCGGCTGAAGCTGCAGGTACCTGACGTGCCTCCTCCTTCCACCGAGGCTCCGCGCCTTCCCACCGCCTTTGTGGGTTTTTTTGGTTTTTTTTTTGGAACACAATTGATGAGCGGAGCCAGCGCTCCGGAGATAACGTGTGTCATGTGTGACATCGGGGTGGCCAAACCCGTGTCACCAGGCTTTCACGTCTAAAACGAGAGGGGAGGCTTTACCTCGAGCAGAGGAATGTTTTTATATTTATTGGTTCCAGGTGTTTCTGTGCCATCTGTCGGTATCGCATGTGTCAAGAGATGCGTCCTCGGCAAAATATGGCTCCTGCTTCGGGTAACAAAATAACCAGGAAGCTTACTTTTGTAAATATCCTCAATCAAACATTTTCCACTTTAATGCGTGTTCCTATATAGGTATCAATATACTCAGTCTTAGTTGTTACCAATTATTAAAACTCTACTGCATGTGTTTGCTTAGATTTCCATTAGCTGCATCCACTTAATTGTAGAAGGAAAAGAATTTATAAAGGGGGTTTGGTCCTCAACAAAAGGAGGAGAATCCTTTGCCTTTGGAAGTGGTAAAGAAAAGAAAAAAGTGGTAAAAAAAAATAAATTTCTAAGGACAAAAATACACTTTAACTGCACAAAAGAGTCTTAAGGTTTTAATTAATTTTGTAGGATATTGTTTGAAACAGTTACCTTAGAGTAATTGCATTTATCTGATCTAATGTACAGTGATTAATACAGAGATAAGCATCAGCCTGGCATAATGTATGGTTTACAGGAAAACATTGCATTAATAATGGTTAGAGCCAGTCAGGTTTCACATATTAACCTCTGTAATTTTTCCTCTTTTAACTTAGACCATAATAAATTGTTGTATGTGTGGCTTAGGACAAAATGAAGACACAGCTTTCTTAAAATATATATATATAAAATCTTATCCTGAATAAAGCATCCCTGCTGAGGTAAAAGTGTTACTTTCTTCTAAATTATTTATCTGTGAAGAATTTCTACCTTCTTTTGTGCTTAGTTTGTATTGCAAATCTTAAATACTGTCTTCTAATAATTTATGTCACCTTTCCAATTATTTCTGTTTTCTTTAACTGAAGTCACAAAGGATATTAATATGCTTTTGAAACTGGCAAAAATATGCACATTGATGAAAAGCAGGTATTTTTTTTTTAAAGCACCTGTAAGTCTTTGAACTCAATTTGGGGGCTGGGGAGGGTGGAAAGAAAAGACGCGACGTTCTTTTTTTTCCTGAGGGTGGAACCAGAACGAAGCACGTCGCTTGCTGTTTGCATTTTGAAATTTATATTTTAATCAGTTACATGTGGCAGGGCAGAATGGATCCTGTGTGCTGGTGGGGACCTTCATCCTCCCTTGGAAAGAGAAGCGTTTTGCCTGGCTGTGAACCCGAGCCACATCTTGCTCCTCCAGCCAACAAGGCCCCAGGTCGATGGGAAATATACTCTTAAAGAAAATCCTGCCTCACTCTGGGTGTATGCAACAGCTATGCTTTGCCATGAGCCAATAAACACAATCTTCTGTGCACGTGGCTGTTGTTTAGAAGGTGCCCTGACCCTTCCCCACCCAACCGTGAGGTGCCTTTGCTGCATTTGCGTGTTGATGTTGGCATTTACGTGGTCGTGTGGTCAGCTGGACCATGCATCTGCAGAATAATAATTTTTGCTTTTATTTTTGTCGACTCGCTTGCTGGGTTCATTTTCATCCAGATCAGTTCCCTGTTGGTAGGCTTAGAATTTGCAAATCAGACAAGGATGGGTAGTACTGGGGATGGAGACCCACTACAAGCGGGTAGAAAGAGGAAAAAAGATTGTCAAGGAATGGCAGAACCATGAAAGTCATGATAAATAAAAACTTGTCAATCGCATTCTGTATAAGTATACAAGCTAGGAGTATGTGAATGAAATTAGCAGATAACACTTAAAAAAACCCTAAAAAATGCAAAACAAACAAATATGGAATATATTTTCTGTACAGCATATAGAGGGATTTTTTTTTTTTTACCCAAAGAGTGATGTGGAACTGAAAATTTATTAAAAAGAAATTACAGAAATTCATGAAAGAAATTTTCATAGAGGGCTGTTAAGCACAATGAGAACTCTGTCTCAGATATTCTCGCTGATGGAACTGCCACAAGAGTTTGCAGAAGGGAATATGGGTGTGTGCTTTCCCTCTTTGTCCAGACACTTGTCCTTGGCCGCCGAGCGAGGATGGGTACTGGTCTGGATGGACCTCTTCAGTCTGACCCATTCTTATGTACTCCACAAATGTAGAAGTTTTTTTTTTTCACACTGCTTTGCCAATATGCTTCAACCTTTGAGCTAGAAAAGCCAGAAGATCATTTTTGGCCCACTGACGACTCAGTGCTTGCCTTCTGTGAAGGGAACTGCTGATATGGGCATCAGTTCAGGCTACTCACGACGGTGATTTTATCCTGGGAACCTCTTCTTTTTGAAACTGAGACTATAATCTCATCATATTTTAAAGTTTACAAAATAGGTAATCTTAGTCAATATTTAGTCAAATATAACATTTGTGTTCAAACTGGAAAAAAAACCCAAACCAAATTGTAAGGAAATTAAATGTAAGAAAAATTGTAAAATGAGAGAAATTATTTGGTATATATACATATCCCCTTTTTTTCAATACGTTTCCAAAGGTTCTGCTCGTATGCATTGTCTTCTATAGCAGCATGCTCCATGGAATAATTATGCAAATGATCACTAAGGAAACAAGCATTAAGTATCTTATTTTAATATGTCAAAAATTTAAGACCAAGTTTGGATTTTGGGTGGAACAAGTGGTTTTCAGTTATTTTTTTCAAATCAATCTAAAATCTGCTAAATTTTTGAAAACTAATATTTCCTAAATTAACGGTAATTCCTCCAGTTCTCCCCTCGTCTAAGTTGTGAGCCACATGGAAATCTGTTGTCTAAATTCATAGACTAAAAATGTTATTCTTCACCTTAAAACCTATGCAATTATTACAGCATTCATATTGCAGTGACTGCTCAGGAAGAAATAGCTGAAGTCAAAACTTGAGTCAAACACTTTCATCTTTTATGCTTGCAGAAGAAATGTTGTCTAGAAATTCAAATAATGTAAAATAATGTAAAACTCTACAAGTCAGTTCCTTATTTCTTAGGTTTGAAATCAGAGTGTATATATTCACCTGACAACAAAGTGTTCTGTAGTTTGAGCCAAGTTTATAACCTAGAAGTTATTTAATATTTAGGTTCAAAACATGAATTGAGTTCTTATATGTCACTTTTATCCTTGTATTATTAGAGTATTAGAGTAATTACAAAGTAAGAAACAAAAACTGTAGTAATCAAGTCGAAAACTAATATCTATATAACCTGTAGAAGGTTTATAAACAATTAGTGCCACATTACCTTCCTCCTCTCGGGTACATACATACATACATATGTACCCCTAACAGGTACACACACTGAGCTCAGGACAATGTGATGTTATAGATCTTTTCCAACCAGAATGATTCTCTGATTCTGTGTAGTTAAAGTTACAATATCACTGAAAGAATCACTTTCATACATGTTTTGGAAGGCTTTGGAAGCCACACTGGGCGAGTCTTCCTCTATTTGGATATAGGAATGTTCGGAGTCTCAAATAATGTGCTCATAGTTCTCCAATCTGGGGTCTTGAACAACATTCTCTATTTACAGATTATTTTATGTAAATACATATATTATTTATTTGTACACTCTACAGAAAGAAAAAAAATAAATGGATTTTTTCCTTGGCACATGTGAGAATGAGTGGAATTATTATTACGAATAATATCATCTACAAAAGGCTGCTGTAAGTGCAGTTAGTAAAGTCAGGAAGTATTACTCTGACACGGTATGGGCAGTTTGCTATACATGAGAGTTATCTGCTACATTAAGTGCCTGAAGGTTGAATGGACATTTACTAAACTTAAGTAGAACGTTATGTACCATTTCATTTAGTTTGTTCTTAACTGGCTAAAATAAGCACCTACAATGTCTATGGACTCAGTGCATGTAAATTCCCAAAGACTTTTAGGCCTTCTCTCCTCTGCCTCCACTTCTCCCTCCCTCCCCACCTCTTCCCACCCGAGGTTTTCATCCAGAACAATGTTTAATCATATGCTTTAGTTGTTTCCTTTCTTTTTTTTTAATAATCATACTCATTTCAGTGGGACTTGAGCAGGCTTTTGAGGCTGAATACATGGTAAAGGTCTTCCTCGACTGAGATCTTTTTTCTGCCTCACCATTCTTAGGGACATTATATCTTCTGAGATTTAAGCATATGCTGCTATTTACTGTTGAGTACACTGTTAAAATAGGAGTGTAATCCTACTAAATGCTGAGATTTTCTTAATTCCCCCTGACTTCCTAGGACTGGTGTTATTCCACATGCTTTACTCTACATACTCCTGGCTTTCTAGGATAGCTATTATTTTGCATATTCTGGACAATTGCTTAAACTCTGACACAGGTCGAAAGACTGACAATTTTAGGGTAACCTTCACTTGAAGGGTGTGTAATGGTGTCATAAAATACAGCCGAAATCTCACATAGAAAAACTGGAAATGTGTGGTGCATACTGTATGCTTACATAAAAGTTAATTTATATTTGAAGTAAAATCATTCCAATATCCCAGATTTATGTTCTCTGGAAGTTTCTATCAGAACTACTAATATTTTTTATCAAGTGTTTTCTGCTCATACAAAGGGTAAGTGATTTCTGTTAATGGTTAGTTATATTTAATTTATATTTTCCCCATCACGTGCAAGCTCAACACTTTCATCCTCTGTTGCTTCAATACGGTGCATGCTTCTCATTACGCAGTCTATTTTTAAAACTTTTTTTTGGGCTCATTTAGATATATATTTTTTTAGGGAGCTTATACATGTCTACCTGGGTAGTGTAGCATCAAGCAATGGAGATCTGCGGTAGAAGTCCATGCATACATTATTAGCCAGATTGCAGGAAGATTTGAGGCAGAAAAGATGTTAGCTCAGCATAATGAATGTCTGCCAGCCATTTTTTATAATGACTAGCTGCAGTTCTTATTGTATGTCAAACCTTATGCTGTGCTGTAGTGTTAGCTTTCTTGTTTGGCACAATCAAATGATGTAATGTATCCCTAGAAGTCTAGCTGGATCAAAGACATGTACAACAGGGTGGGTTTTTTTTTCTGCCAGTAGTATTGTTGCATATTTTGCTAAAATTATAGTGCAGGTGATAACAAATACATGATCACTTATCATTTATAATGCATTGTTCCTGCTATGCAGTAAAGACATTACAAGAATGGACAGCTTTGCTTGCCACAAAAGAAATGTTTAGATATTAAGTAGACCAGCGGGTGTTCAAAAATCCCTTTATAATTGTAATATTGACCTATGCTCATTGATGCAAAGAATTGTAGTTAAAAAGGAAGTGCTTTCCTCATTGTGTATTAATGAAATATGCCTTCTTTTTCCTTTAATATTTTTTTTTTTCCTGAACTGCTCATTAAAGAGCAGAGATTTAAAGTTAAACCAGCAATCTAAAACAGTAGTTGAAATGCAGTACATTTAAATACAGTCTAAGAACTCACCAATTTTGCCCGTTTCGGGGACTGTGAAGGCATGGGAAGCTCGCTTATGTTTACTCCCGACGTAAAATCTACAGCAGTGCGGAAGGACAATAGAACTGTATGGTATGTGTATTCACTTTGGTGATAAATGCCTCGCTCCTTCTTCAGAGGATTATTAAAAGCGTTCTCTGGAGGAATAAAGCAGTGGAAGTCACACATTTAATAGCTCAGGTACAAAGAGTCAGATTGTGCCAGTTGGCAAAAGTTAGCAGGAAGCTGTCACAATAAATGGCAGCAGCTGCTCATAGTTCTAAAGAGTATGTCCCAGTCAGAACTGAAAACTGATGGCATCTACATTAATACTACCTTAATGGTCCATCTGCTGCTCCATAGGGTCCCTAGCTGCTGTATGGAGTCATAGGCATTTGACAGGCAGTCTCTGTATGCCAGACACACAGTGTGCCAAATGTTTTAGGCTGCTTCGTATCGTTCTGATCTGTCAAACTTTCCCTATCATTTATCAGGCAAGGAGTTATGAGGGATTTATTCTTTTTTTCTTTTTTTTTTTTTGGTAATTCCTACACATCATTGGCTTTTAGCATCAGGGCAGCCAGGAATTTGGAAGGAAAGTTATTTTGGTTACTTTTTTTTTTTATTATTTTTAATTGAAAGGATGGAGAATAACCTCAGCTGCTTGATAAAGTGTATGCTCTGCTCACAAAGCAGTGTGATAAGCCCTGTAGAGAAATCACTAGCTATTTGCCATATCATTTAAATCTTTTTATTGTAGCAGGTAGAAAATTAAATACAAGTAACCATAAAAGAGCTAACCGTGTTTTGACAGGCTCACTAACGCTCATTTGTTAAAAAGCAGTTCATTTCTAAATACACTGTTGCATAAATATTTTAGAAACAGCACCCATACATATATCCATAGGTCCTTAGAAATTTCAGCAGCAGTGTTAGGGAAAGGTTTATTTAACTGATGATGAAGTTATTCTACAAACATGTAATGGCCATTGCTTATGTGCAAAGATATAAGAGAATACGACCTATTTCACCCCTGGAATGTTAAAACTGGGTACTTCCTTAGCATCCTTTATGGCATGACATAGGTATAATTTTAAGTTGTGGAATATGCATATGATAACGGTTAAAGTATCAGTAGTGTTAAAACTGTTTGTAAAAGCTCTGCCACAGAATTATCTAAAGGTGTAAACAAGCAGAATGGTACAATATCTATTACATTAAACTATCCACTGCCTTTGGTCATTCTATATCTTGCAAAGAAGCAGGTATCATTCTTTGGCTGTATCTTGTTCCCAGAAGGCAGCTTATTTCCAGTAAAATTGGAAACTCTCACAATTTGCTTTTTGTGGTTGTATAGCTCCAGTGAAAATGCATTGTCTATTTAAATTTGCCATTTGTGTGAAAATGTTGAAGTTAGCACAGAAAATCATCCAGGCTATCAGTAATGATCAAGGTATAAATGCTTAGAGAGAGAGATCAGGATGTCAGCAAAAATGTCACCACTGCTTTTCGCAGTACATGTTTTGATTTTCTTAGCTTAGGATTCATTCAAATCAGCCAGGTGCTTGAAATTGCACGATACTGCTTTTTTTTCTTCTTTGGACTGACTGAGCCATGAACTATGGAAAATCAGTGAAAAACTCTGACTCAGTTTCTGGGGAGAGCCCGTAGGTTTTGCTCCTTTTTACTTTCCTTTCAGTTAGTCATGGGAAAACTGTTCAACCACCAGAAGCACTGGACACTCATTATATTGTGCATGGTGTTCTAAATATTTTGCATTATGCCATACTTCTAAATATAATCGCCTAATGTTATTTTCCAAGTGGAAAGCTGGTTTGTGCTGCCCTGCCCTGCCACCACCGACTTGATTTTCTTCGTGTGCCTGAAGAAACCACCTCATTCCGTTTCATGTCTTAAGTAACTTCTTACACAGTGGTAATAAAAGAGTGCTTAATTGCTGGTAAGCCATTCTGCAGAGGAAAGTGTATGGTCTGGAATTCAGAGCTGCTTTCTGGCTCCTCAGAAGATGAAAAGGGCAGATGCAGGCACAAATGCATAGGTTGCAAACCAAGGGTTTTTTTGTTGTTGTTGTTGTTTTGTGGTTTTTTGTTGTTTTTTTTTTTTCCTATAAATAGCCCACAGCTTTATTATAATGCATTTACATCTCTAGAAAACTGCCATCAGAAGACATGACATCTAATTTCCAGAAATTTGCAAAGCTGTCTTGATTCAGTGGCAGGTGACTTAGATATGGGTAATGAATTTTAAGGGCAGGATCCCTTAGCTGCTTTTAATTCAACAAGGCAAGCACTTTTGGTGGTGGGTAGAGTACACGGGTAAGGCTGAGGGTCTTGATACCTTTTTGCCTACCAACCAGCAGCATTTGGCTGGAAGTAGAGCCAACAGGAGGTCCATGGTGTTGCATTCCCAGTGCCTTGGACATGGTGGGTGCAGAGCCTGGTACCATCTCCTGCACAGGACCCCTTGGGTAGAAATGCAGGACCCTGACACTATGGGAATTGGGGAAAATCAGTGTAATTTTTAAGAACAGAGAAGAAGCTCTTCTATGCCCCCATTGGGCAAAGAGAAATTACCATGATTTTGAGCACAGCTGGGAATGTAAGTGGCCATTTGGTAGGTTATGGTGAACCCTCTCTAGAAAACTGCTCTGCAGGGTGAAAAGGGAAAGGTACTCCCTGCCTTAAGAGCTCCTTCCTCCCACAGCAATGAGTTTATCTGCTATTAGATCAGAACTTCATAAAATCTCGGACTCAATCTGTATTTAATTTATTAACTTATTTAATTTATTAGCTGTAGAGGTACAGCTAAAAAAAAATACTTCAAGATGAACCCAGGAGGCTGTTCATGCTTACACTTACCCACATACTTAAGCACTTTCAGGGGATGAAATCCCTAATTTCCTATCATTGACCCCACTTTTGAGAGCAGTTGTGTTCTTCTGTGGATATCCTAAAGACACGTAGATATAAGAGGGTTTAGGAGGAGCCCCTGTTACCTCTCACAGCTTTAACCCAGTAGCAACAGCTACTGTAAAAAAAACTGCTGTCCTGGCAAAAGGATGTAGCAGAGAAGGATGGTGAAAGCTGTCCTGGAAAAGGCCCAGGCAGATGAAACACGGAGCAAACCAAGGGGAGGGACTGGAGCAAGAAAAGGAAAGCAACACGTTATTAAGGGATTATAAAGATATAAAGTATTAGTGACAGCCACTAAAAGAGAAAATGAGACTGGATTTAGAATCCTCTGTCTTTCAAATCATAGAATTATGTAGGTTGAAAGGGACCTTTAAGATCATCATTCAACCATCAACCTAACTCTGAGAAAAACCAACACTAAACTATAGAAACATAGAATCATTTGAGTTGGAAGGGTCCTTAGACATCATCCAGTTCCAACCCCCCTGCTATGGGCAGGGACACCTCCCACCAGACCAGGTTGCTCCAAGCCCCATCCAGCCTGGCCTTGAACCCCTCCAGGCATGGGGCAACACCTCCAAGGATGGGGCATCATCCCTGGAGGGATGCTCATGTCCCTCAGTATCGTGTCTGCCTGGCTTCTAAATACCTCCAGAGATGGTTATTCCACCACTTCCCTGGGCAGATTGTTCCAATCTTGATAACCTTTTCAGTGCAAAAAATTTTCTTAATATCTAATCCAAACCTCCCCTGCCACAGCTTGAGGAAGTACATTCAAGCTTTGCTACCTAAGAAGACATTCCATCCTCTCCAAGCCCCAAGGAAATCTAACCCAAAGCTGCCTAGTTTTGTCACCCATGATTCTTTCTGCATAAGGAGTTCTGTAAACATCCTCTGAGAGCATGTATAACCAAGATACTGCCACAGAATGGTAAATTATGGGTGCCATCTGGGGTGGCCATCAGTGAACGGGGCTCACATTCACAGGCAGAGAAGAAGAAAGTCCTGGGAAGGTATATTTGCTATGATGGATGCCATGCTAAACAGCTGTCCCATGTCAGATGTTTCAGCAAACACCTTCAAAGTTATCCTGTGGGCCACAGGAATTTAGCATTGTGATGCTGGGCTTTCCTGTTTAAAAAAATAATACAAAATAATGATGCTATTCACCTGAGTTGGTTATTCCTTGTTGGGGAAGAGCTGTCTTTGTCTTCCCAGATCTAGATTTTCACCTAATTTTCTAATGTTGCCCTCTTCCACTGATGGGTTTCTGCTTATTGACTTGAACAATTTTTGGGGTTTTTTTTCCTCATTGTGCCAAATATAGACCCTGTTTCCCAAGTGTGCAGCTAGCCAAGAAGTGTGCAAAGACTCGCCTGTGAGAGCAGCACGAATCACAGCAGATGGATGCTCCACACTTGACTTGAGCAAGTCCACGCACCAGGGCAGCTTCTGTTATGAAAGAGGGAAACAATGACACCTTTATGCAATCAGCTGTGCTTTACACTTTATAGAATTATTTTTCTGAACTCAGCCTGCATTTAATGCAATCATTTGAAAAAGGTTGGAAAGCATTTCTCCTCATTTGTCTGGACTAATCCGTAAGTGATGGGATCAGATGTCCTGCCTACTGACAGGTCCCCCTCTAAAACTGTAGGAAACAGCATTTTTTTTCTAGGATCTTAAGCAGCAGTGCTGCTATGGATGGGAATTGTATATTCCAGATGCGTACAGAAACTTGCTTTATCATTTAATAATGGGACGGAATATGCTCTGTTTCAAAAAGGAAAACTTTGACAGCATTTCCTCCTTTCCCTAGTTGTTGCAGTACTGAAATAATCTTTCTGCTTCAAAAAAAACAAACCCAAAGTCCTCACATTTCTATACATTTTATTATAGTGATTTGAAGAATGAGACGTTTAACCTGTAAGCTCATTGATAATGACACGTGTAACCTAAACATCACGCTAAGTGCAATCATTTTTAAGGGGACTGTGTCCAAGTGAAGGCCTTAAACAGGCTTTGATTTATGAATGTATAACCCCTGTTGACATTGGTGGGTGTGACATTTGCAGGAAAGACCTTCTGCAGGTTATCCTCTTCTTGCACTATCACATCAGTATCAGAGGGGGAAAAACCTCAGCAGGTAAGGATTTAGCAGGATTTGTGATACAAGTTATTGAACTAAACAGTAAAAAGTTCCCAGAAGAGATGCTGAAAGAACATCAGAAAATTATAACTATTGAAGACATCAAATCTTTAGAGGTAAATCAATAAAAGGAACAAGAACACGTACACTAGAAAAGAGCTATTAAAAGGCACATAGGGAAAAAATCTTTAATGGTGAAATCCTGACTTAGACTGATATGTCGTTAATTTGCATAATTCTGCATGCATAGTGTGCAAGATAGTGTGTGAGATCTTACATCTTCATTATATCTGAACTACAACAGCTAACAAATTGTCAAAATGAATTTTGAATTACTCCACACTTTCAGAGATGATCACAAAGTAATATCTTTACAATTTCTTGTGTTAGCTGAAGACTTGGAAAAAAAAAAAACAACACAACAAAACAAAACACCAGTTTGCAAGGAAAAAAACAAGCCAATCTTACTGCAAGAATTTATATATGTGTTCTCTCCCCCTATGTGTTCAGCCCGCCTTTTCCTGGTTGTTTCACTGATGTTAACTGTGTAAGAACTGATGGCAGAGCAATTTGGGACATAACTTGGTTTATGAGCTCAAGTCCTGTGATTGTTTTTGCTCTGGAACTTCAACTGCTAACTGAAAACAAACAAACAAAGAAACAGATATTATTCTGGTGGTTTTATTTCTGTAAATCAACACTAGAATTTGGGGTTGGGTTTTGGTTTTTTTCTCTTTTTTTTCCTTTGCTTCTGTACATATATTCAGAGTCTAAAAAAAAAAATTTCTATTCACTTCATCTGGGGCCATCTTTCTTCTTTGTACACAACATAAAATATTTGATAGAACACTGTTGATTCATATTTGGGAGCAGGCAGCTAATGATGCTGGCTGTTAAAATGATACCTTTAAGCGTGGGGTCCAAGTGATAAACACACGAATAAGAAGGGACCTTTCTGTGTATATTTAGTCTTGGTCAAGTCCTTCACCAGGGACTGGCTAAGTGTACTTATAAGCTGGCTGATGAGGCCTGGTCTTTGAAACTGCTTTTTCATCAGGTTCTTTTGAAGGTTTGTATCATAATGAATGTTATAATGTTGTATTATAATGTATGTTAGAATCAGAAGGTTGTTCCTAAACATGCTTCTGTGGTGGCTGGGAAGCTTGCTTTCACCCTGAGTTTATTTATGGCCAATTAATCCCATTTGTATTGCTGTATTCTTGTGCAGGATAAGTAATTTTTCCTTATGTTTTCTCTCCCTTTACTCTTCTGATATATGTACGAGACTTTTCCCTCTCCCCTCACTCAACATTTTTTTGTTTGTTTTTAATTAAGCTTAACAAACCACATAATTGCAGCCCCTCGTAAAATAGGTTCTCTCTTTTTTTCTGATTATTCTAGTGGTTGTTCTCTGCACATGTTCCATTTTGGATTAATCTCTCTTGAAATGCATGACTGGAATCGCATACAATACTCCAGATGAAAGCCCTAGTGCTTAGAGCAGTGCATATTAATACTCCCAAGGGTCTGGCAGGGCTACATTTTGGGACTATGTTTGCTTTTTTTCCATGGCTGCGTTATACCGGAGCCTTAGTCAGCCTGTGACCAACTAGTGCAAAGGAGGAACAGAAGGAGATCTGGTTGCTTCCAGCTGATGAGTTGGTGTGTGCTTGGTTTATGGAGCCAGCTGCTTGGGATATGTCATTTGCAGGAAAATTCGAGAGGCATATATGCACAGAAGTAAAGTATATGCACAGAAGACTGAAATTTGGGCTCAAGTGCAAAATGCGAACGCGAGCACCTTAAAGCATCCAACAGCCAGGCCTGTTGCATGACTGTAACATAGAGAGGGAACATCTGTAAAGTGTGGAAATGAATGTATGTCTGGATTTCAAACACTCAGTGAATTTTAAAGTATTTAGCTTAGATTTGGGCATGTTTTTCCTGCTTAGAAAAAAAAAAAAAAAGGAAAATTGTGAAAATGAGATGCAGCCACAGCCTGATGAGTACTCATGCAAGGGCTATGAGATGTTTTGAGTTTGTGTACATCCCATGATGTCTGTTTTTGACCCAGGCTTGTGAAGCATCTGCGTGATGCCCATTGAATGAAGTTTGCCTTTCACAGATGAACTGCAGCTAGCCAGCTAAAAGTACATTTCATGAAGAAAAATCTGTTCTGCCCATCTCTTCCTTGCCCTTCCAAGTGTGGAGTATTGGTGGGCAATGCTAGTAATTATCTACCAATCTATGGTTTTATACAGGTTAATCCCGACTTTGGTAAACTGAGCTGATTTAATTTATCAGTGTTAGGGCTGCAGGAGGTAAATTAGTTGGATCCATTTGGAATCAATCTCCTAATTCCCTTTATTGCAACTGTGTTATGCTTTGAGTCAGGAATGAATCCAGTCCTTAAGGATAAATCCATCCCAGTAAATTCAGTCTTCTGGAACGGAGGCCAGGAAGCAGCTGACAACTCTGCTGGGACACTGCTCAACCATGGACAGTCTGTTCAGGTCCTCTGCATGGACATCCTCTTGGGGAGGTGTTGCTGGCAGGGGCCAAAGCAGTTCTGGCCATCTGCGAGTGCGGGTGTTCCAGTTGCCATGCTCAAGCGTGGACAGCCAGCTATAGGAAGAGGTTGAGAGCAATGCCAGGAGAAAGCTGGTCCAGACAGCTCAGACTCCAAAAGGATTTTTTCATTAGAAAACATGGACCTTCACAAAAAATAATAGTACTTGACTGCATTTAATTTTCTGGACTTTTAGAGAGACTTTTCTCACGTTCTACACGCCGATGCCTGATGAATGAATAACTGCTGGGAACGGTCCAGTCATTACCTCTGAAGGTTATCAAAGTTCCTCCCAAACTGGAGAGGGCAGGTGCATTATGAGAAATTTTTCCTGGGAAGACAGTACCCAACAGGTAGATGGATATTTTGGACACTCTGGTTCTCTGACTCTTTCAACCCACTGCAAACTAGGAATTTTTTTTTTTTTTTTAATTTTAAGAGGAAAATCTTTCAAAACCTTTTCTGCCCATCTCTAATTTCATTTTAAGGGTCTCATTTTTAACAGAAAATATGAACATCTCTTTCACACTCTCGAGGAGTGAACCTTCATTCTTCACCCTCAGTCCTGCCAGAAAGGGAGAACATGCTGCCAATATCTTCTAGCAACACTTAAGAAAATATGAGAAGAAATTGGCCTTGTTTTTTGGTTAGAAAAATGTACATAACTTTTCCATGAAACCAGGCCTATTTTAGAATGGACAGACCTATAAAAATACTTCATGTTTTTATGTATAAATTGTGTATATATGTAGCTCAGATGTTGCTATTGTGCCCGTCTATTCCAGGTTTGCTTTGTTAAACTGGATAATCTCTGCACAAAGAGGCATTACCTATTGGGGTCCTGCAGCAAAGGTCTTACTCAATGTTTTTTTCTCTCTACACACTTAGACCGCTATTTTTTTTAACTGATATTATGAAGATTACATCAGTTTCCAAACAGTATATATTTTTTTAAAGATTACGCACTGCCTGGTGGTTAACATTTTCACGCTGTATAACATTACAGGCGTTTTCTCTGAGAAGTGTCAGCATTTTGTCAGCCAAAGCCAGCTTTAATAAAAGCCAGGCTCTGACAATTTTCTGGAATAACCTGGAGCTGGGCTCTAGGTGCCGATGTGAGCAGGATGCGGAGGTTGGACCTCCTGATGAAAATTAGCCCGAGCCACCGCCGCACGCAGCTGACACCTACGTCTCGGTTTCCTCCCCGCCGGTGCTCGCTACCAGGTCTAGGCACTTAGAAGGGAAGCTGCTGTCACTCACTTTAGCTGATCAATCAAAGTTTGTCACATTCTCTTGTGTTTTCACTAAAAACCCAAACTGGGACACCAGATGTGGCGAATACACGGGCAGTCTATGTTTTTGTATGAAAACATCTGATGTGACAAAAGAGCACCGGAAAAGCAAGTTTGGCTTTGGAGCACATGCTTTTTTTCTTGCTTTTTTTTTGGGGGGGGGGGGGGTGTCACGTGCGCCCTCATGAAATGTTTTCATTACCTATGTCTCTCTGAGACTGCCATAGATAATTTAATTTGAGAAAACATTCCCCAGCTATTTTGTTTCAAATTGTGTCTAGCAAATTGGTTTTGCTAGTCTTTCATAGCAGTTAGAAGAAGAAAGCTTGGTTGAGGAATAAATGAGGCATTTGTTTAATATAAATCTCTTCTCCGTGGATCCTCAATTTGCAACCCGAATTTTGATACAGCTGATAAATAAAAACTAAGACGCTTCTTTGAAAGAACATGAGACATTTTGAGTCTGTGCTGCCTCTCCTCACCATGGCTGCTTCCGTCGTGCCCCAAAAACTTCTGGCTGAGAATTTACAGATAAAACTCGCAAATAGGATACTGAAAGCTCGCACTGCAGCCATTTATAATATTGCAATGTGTCGTGAGACCTGTGCAGAAAATACATGTGATGGTGGCCAGGAAAGGCAGGTGTTTAAATTGACCCATTCTTTAAGCAGGGACGAGAAAAATCCGATGTGTTGGTACTTCTACTTCGGATGAACTTTTACTTCAGCTGCCCACCTACAACTGTATCATTAGTGTGAGTCTTCAACAGTACTTTGCAGTCGTAATGGCTTGAAAATAACAAGTGATTTAGCTTCTTAAAAGGAAACCTTAACAGACAGTTCTACTTTTCATGTGAAAGAGAGATTGAAGAGCAGTGACAGGTAGACACTGAAGAGGAGAAAAAAATCGCTATATTGATCTATTAGGGAGAGCTTACAGTGGTAAAGATGACACTTATGTTGATTTTTACCCGTATCCCATTCCCTAAATCCACAAGGATGAGTCATGCTGTAGAGAGCTGTTGACACCTGCTGGGAGAAGGGCTATTCATGCTTAGCACCTGATACTAATAATTTTCTTTCATTATGTTTCAAATTAGGGTCAACCATAGGCCCAAATTGGCCTACTGAAAATGACATTTTTTGAGGAACTAGGCTAGCTTTTCTGGATGTGTTAGTTTTTGTATTGTTCTCTCAAGATTGGAAGTGTTTTCTGCAACGTTGTGCTTCAAAATACCTGTTTATTAGGACATCAACAGAAAGGTAACAGTAAGTACAGAAGAGAGGTGAAGAGAACAAAACACATCAAGAACAAAACACATCAAGACAAAAAAAAGGAGAACAGATCACGCCTTCTTCATCAAGAAAGTGACAGATTTAGGCCTGGCTCCTTAAGAGAGAAGCGTTTTCCATTCTCCAGCAATGGTATCTTTCTCAATTTCACGAAAATTCAGCATCAGGCTGATGCACTGTCTGCTTTTCCCATGTTCTGTAAGTGCAGGTGTGAATTGGTAGATGTTCTCAGGAGGTCTTGCTGAACTCCAGTAGCTGACGCAGGGCAATGGGCAGGTCCCCTGATGCCACCAGAAATCCTGGGTTTTCTTGGAGTAAGGGAAAACTGAGCACGCTGAAACACCCAGCAAAGTCCCTGACCTGGAGCCGTGCTTGGTCCACCTCACACAGGATGGAGAAGCCATAAGGATGATAAAGAAGGCACAGAATTTCTGAAGCATTCGGGTAACTTCCCGCTGCTTTTGCCAAATTTGGCAATAGGCACGTTTCTGAGTCTTTTTTTTTTTTTTCTGTTACTTCTCTGTAGAGACAATTGCCACCACCTTTAATGAAGCTATCAGGCTAAGCTGACCCCATTTAAGAAATATTTACTATTGGTGAGGTCATGTGAATGAACATCCACTCTCTGCTGTTTTGCAGCCCCTCACCCATCCCACAGTTATTCTGCTCCATATTTTCAAGCTGATCTCTAAACAACAGCATGCTGCGAACTTTTTTTTCTTTTTTTTTTTTTTTTTGTCCAGCTGCAAGCTGCCTGCATCTGACAGCCTGATCTGAATGCACAAGTACCTGATTATGTGCATAAACAGCAAATAGATGCAGTTTTGGAGGCTAGTTCTGAAAACTTGACCTGTAAATGCAATAGGTCAATTCAATACACCAGCAATTCTCTTACCTCTTGTGTTTATTCCTGCGCTGACTCTCTTTCACAGGCTATATAGTGGTGCTTCGTGGTGTTTTTTTTCTTTTTTTTTCATTTATTTTAATTACTGAGTTTTTGCCTTGTTATACAACCAGTATTACACTAATATTGCCATTCCTATTGAATAGAAATGAGAAAAGAAAAAGTTCTAATTGATCTCACCATTCAAACCCAAATAAAATAAACATGGGGAATGATGAGTTATAGTCAGATCTCCTGGTAGAAAAACTGAGCTAGAATTTTTATGAGAATGGATCTTTCCTTGACAGATTTCCAGAGCTTCATGTTTTTTTCATCTGGGTTGAAAATAATTTATCTTCTTATTTTAGCATTGTTGCTTCTGGTCCTGGCCTAAGCAATAAGGAGAAAAGGTGCATAATAACAGCTGGTATGTACAGCAATAATTTGAAGATTTATTTAATTTCAACTTCTGGTGGTGATGCAAATAAAAATCTTTCTTTTATTGCAGTTCATACAGACAATATAAATATATTTTTTTAATGGGTGGCTCAGCTGTTGTTTTTTCCATTTCGAGTTCAGATTTTATTTTTTAAATAAATGACATATTTTCAGTTAGATACATTCATATGTATTCATAAGACCCTTAGAAAAAAGTTTTGACGTTTAAGGTCCTATCCTTGCAAGTGGGTTTTTGTGATGCTGAAATTCTGGTCAGCCTGGACCCACTTAGCAGATGGAGAATTGTTAAGTCTCCACAATGTACCATTAGCAATATAGTCAGCTGAACCTTTTGTTTGTTATTTTTCTTACTCGGTTTAAAGGTTTCTCAGTCAGAAACACAACCTTGAGATATATCTTGTCCCCTGAGAGTTGACAAACACCATCCAGGTTATGAGGAGAAAAATATAAAACCAAACTGATATCTATTTCTTTCATTGCAGGACCTGGCTCCTTTTTTCTGTCACCCTTGGTAGGAAATGAAACATTTAGAGCCAAACACCAAAACAGATGGTTACATTAAACACCTGATGATCAATCTTATTTGAGAAATTTTACATCAGTATTAAGGAAAAGTCAGTTTTTTAATGTCATGCTTGAACAGCTGAGTCCTGTATTTTTCACTTGATGATAGTTCAAGTTCACCTTATCGTAGACTCAGAAGAGTTATTTTGAAAAACCTTTCAGAAATGGATCTATGTGTTTTACCAGGAGCTGTGAAACTGATTATCTAACCCTAATAACCCTAATAACCATCCTATTCTGGTACTGGAGTCTATGTATGGCTGTGTATTGAAGCAAACACTGTTTTTGATGCAAGGTTTTTTTTCCTGTTTGTTTTCATATCATAGAGAAGTTCCAATGGACTGAGAAAGAAGGAAATATGGATTTTTTTTTTTTAATTAATGAATCATTTAGTTGCAAATAAAGTTAATCCCAGTGTACCTGAGACCTATCCATTAATATAGTCAAGTTCAAATAATTTTATTTCAAATAAGAGACCTTTAAAAGTGTCTATTGGACCATGTTCATCACACTTTCTGATCTATGACTACCATCTCTAAATCCTCCTCAGTCTCATTATTGACTAATATTTTAAAGCGACTAAAATATTGCACCTGAAGAAATTTCACAAATGTAATGTTTGTAATGTAATTCAACGAACAACCATTTTTTCTTCTAAAAATAAAATACACCTTGATGTGTCAAAACAAATTCTGAAGAATCTTGTCCTGTATGTCTCACTTATACCAGTGTTGCCAATTGTAAATGAACGCGTTCACCCTTAAAATGGTACACCCTCAGGTACATGTAGAAATACATGCATAAATAGTGGGATTCATAAAAAAAGGTCTACACTTCTTCTTTTGAGCATCAGGGTTTATGTGTGTTAAATTCAACATACTGAAGATACTGTATAGTAATATGAACCAGTGAATGGATTTGAATACTTAAAGCAGATGTGATTGATCAATTTAAGTGAAATTAAAAGATGATCGATATGAGATGGAAGATGATCAATATGAGATGATTACATAGTTTATTAAATTTTTAACGTAAATTTTAGGAGTCTTTCATGCGATCTTTCCCCTCTCTTCTGCATCAGATTTGCCTATCATGAGGCCAGAGCAAACGCCGGTTCTGATTTTTGAAAGAAGAGTTTTCAGTGGTGTTGGATCTGTAACTATTACAGAGAACTCTGGTGCATTGGTGAACCTCCACTGGCTGATGTGGCTTAAGGTGCAAAGTTAATTCCTTATGGCTTTCACTCTTCTGTGCTCTGTGGTTCTACAGAGCCAAACTATTTTCTTATGTTTTGCTTTGGTTTGTTTTTCATTTGAAAAATTAGTAGAAAATATTTCCTACTTTATTTTTTGGGCTGAGAAGGGTTATTAGAGACACTACAAGTCTTTTGCCATGCACCAGCATCCATGCTCTGGGAAGAGCAACAGGTTTTAATACACAAGAATATGGGTTCTAAAAAACTTCATATATTTAATGATATCTGTGTAAATTCACCTAAAGTCTCACAGCCTTAGGTGCAAAACAGGACCCATTCAAAATCTTCTCATGTTAGTGTATGAAATCTGTCTCAGAAGTAAGAGAAAGTGATAGAAATACAGGAGGAAAGAAATTTCTTCATGCACTCACTCCACCACTGAGAAAGACAGAAATTCTTCATCTCTGTGAAGAGCAGAAAGCTGAAGAAGAAATGTAACAGGTCTCCTTGAAAGTAAAATGTGTTTGGATAAATGGTTTAGCAAATTTTCCTGGAAGACTTACTAGATGTTGTCATTTCAGAAATCAGTTGTTGTGCTGGAAACAGTTTTAGGTAGACTTTGCTTTTGATAGACTCTGCCCATGTTGGGTATTTTGTGCCCAAATAAACTAGAATAAATCTAGCAGTTTGGATCAGTATCTAGACCAAGGCGATTATGGGGCAGAGCAAGCAGAATTCAAAAGTGAGCATGTTTTAATTTAGATAAGATACTTTAAAAACTTGACTTGTTTTTTTCACAAATGTATAGTTTTTATCTATTCCTCCATATAGTTTATTTTAATGCTAGAAGAATATGTATGAACAGACCTTTTTCACATTTTCAGTTGAGGGGAACTAGCATATGTACAATAATATAAAAACCCTCCAACAAACAAACAAACAAAATGTTTATCTTTGATAAAGTTTGCTTCCGAATAACTGCTTCTACAATTAATTTTCAGTCTATGGAGAAAGCTTGCTGACAAAATAAAAATTTAGGATCTCTGGTTGCTTAAAAGAAGCATGGAGTACAAAAAAAAAGATGGAGAAATGAGTGGAAGTAATTTATTTTTCACATAATTATGGAGCAATTTATTTCAGCTCAGTTTCTTTTCTTTAAATGGCTGCATATAATTCCTTAGTAATTTAGAAATTTATGACTTTATATCGATAGCAATCAACATTTTCAATACAAACATGTTTGGCTTCTCCTATTGTAGAAAAAAGGCATTACATTTTATTTCTGAGTAATAGTGCCTTTGTCCTTAGCAAAAAGAAGAACATAAATTAAGCTGCATTTTTCAAGACAAAGCAAAGGCCTTGTTTTTAAGCTTAAATATCAAATATTCCTGGGGAAACTGTCATACAATTTGATTTCTTCCTGTCTCACCTCCCACGTCCACCCTCTTTCATTATAACGTCAGGTCACCATAGCACAGGATCTCTTTTTTTCCCCCCTTTCCTGGGATAGCTAAAGTTCCAGGGCTTCAGTGTTCAAAGTGGAAATAGAGTTTTATAAACTGTTCTCCTAATACAGTTGTAGAAATAAAATCTATGTATTCAAGTCTTTGGGGTTTTTTATTGGTTAAAATTAATTTTCTACAGAATTAACATGCAATATTCTTCTAAGTCCCATTCTAGGTTTCAGAACCTAGTCGGCTTTATTTTTTTTTTTTAACTTAAAGCTTGTGTCTGAATGATTGTTTAACTTGGGAAGTTTTATTGGGAGGTTTAAATGCATAATTTCAATATCTTCTTTAATAAGTTTTAATTTTTGTAAACAGATGTTAGTGAAAAAATTATCACCTCTAGAGGGCAGTATTAAATTAGTTGAGATGATTGTTTTGTATTTTATCATGCAAACTATTGGATGCCTGATTAACTGAGCTTCATCTGATTTTTTTTCACCATGGTTTTAAAGTAATGCTTGTATATATCAGCACGAAATATCCTTAAAAATAAACTCTATTTAAAATCTTTAAGGGAAAAATGTACACATTCCTGTGAGCTTTATATCTGAACATGAAATTGAGATGCCTTCCAGCCAAGCAGCAGTTCTCAAGCAGGTTTTAGTGAGAAGAACTGAATGATCAAGATGTTGCAGTCAATATCTGGAGTTACTTACATTGAAGACTGAATGAAGAATATAAAGGAAAAGAAATATTTTGAGTAAAATGACTCTTAACTGTACCCGGGACTTTTTTAACTGGCCACCTTATGAAGCCAGTGTGACTCCAGAAATGGGAAGGTAATACTTTACAGAGCTTAGTGAGGAATTTTCAGCTTTCTGTTTGGTATTTCATGAGGCAGAGCTGAATCTTCTTTTTCCTAAGTGGTTACTGTCTCCTTTCAGTTGTCATTTGTGATGATACTGAAATCCTGACTTCATAGTGCCATTCCTCTCTTTCTGTTTTGTTGCATTAATCTTTGTTCTTTTACCCATTTACTTCATACCAATGTGCGTCAGTTTTACTGTGTAATTCACACTTTCATTTGATACATAAGACCCAACAGGCCAGTGCATGTCATGTACTGAAAATTTTACCAGTCAAGATCTGCAAATTGATCAACATCATAAGTAACGAAGTCTTCCATCACTCCTTTTCTCTGTTTTCCAAAAATAAAACATATTAGAAGAACAATGAAAAGAAGAAACAATGATATGAGCTGTACAGCCAACTTTGTGGGCTTTAAGTTTATGGAAGAGTTGAGAAGAACGTTTTGCATATAGGAGTGCCAATAGTATGCCACAAACAGGTTGTCCGTCACGTTGCTCTCCAAGCCAGTTCCTGCTTAACACTTTGCTTCATTGCCTGCTCAAGCCAGAAGAGATATTGACCCTTTCTGCTGCAGTATATACATTCAACACCCAAAAAGAAAATATAGCTTCATTTCACTAGTGATCTCAGAAGATGCAAATTAGACATACACCACGAGTGACAGATCAATTACGAAATCAGTCTTAGCCCCTTGGGCACGTCTCATGGGCATGTAGACATGGACATCCCATCATCAAATGGATGAATTCTATACTATGCACAATTGCACCTGATTGAACAAACCAGGATGGAAATGACACATAAACACGAAACAGTGCTGGTTTGTCTTCTTTTGTCTGCAGCACTCTTGATCTTCTCCCCTCAATCCAGAACCAAGTATTGAGCTTCTGTGGTGCGTCAGTGGGCACTCGGCGAACTCTGTGCGGTATCTTCCCTTTGCCAGACAGAGTGAGGAGTAGGTCAGGTTTTTATTTTGGAACAGAAACTAATAACATGGCACATGTCCAGTATGCACACATAATCTCTTGCCTTAAGCAGCAGCACATCTTTCAAATTTTGTGTGTTCTAGTAGTATATAAATGTTAATTCTTATAGTTTAATGTGAACACATGAATAACAAATTTGATCATTTTTATTTTGAGATGAATGTCTTTTCTGCTTTTTCCTAGAAGTTGAATCATGATGCTTACAGAAAGTTTTGACAAACATACACATGCATAGGAATGTTTTCTATAAGAGGACTGGCCAAAGGATTTTCTTGGAGTAAGAAACCAACTTTTACCTGAAAAATATGTTGATTGTTTGAATGATTAGTTGAAAAGTCTTTTAAGAAATTGACAATAGCTGTTACAGGAACTTCTCAAATGTTCTGCTCTACCACTGGTGAAAGAAAGCCAACCTCTTCTCTTAGATATGTATTTTAATATGAGTTTAGTAGTTCACAATTTACGTTGACAGAAATTTTAGTTGGTGGTTACAGTAAGCACTGTGCGTATGTGTGTGTGCACACATGCACGCTTTTTTCCCCCACTCCAGATAAAATGATCAATCTTGTGAGAGCATTAAAACTCTTTCTGCAGTAATTCATGGCTTCTCATGACAGAGATTTGAGCCAGACTAATAAGAGGATGGATTAGGAAAACATGGTTTCACTAAGCCACTGCAAACACACAAACTGGTCTTGAAGCACATGAAAATTCAGTGTGGGATGTGATGCAATTCTAGTTTCTAATCACAAGCTTTTGTTAGCTTGTTAAGGTACAGCAAGAATGCTGGGATTCCTGAGGCGGTCGTTTTGTTGAGTTAGCTTGTTTTATGGTGACATTCATATTAAATTTGTGTCTCAAATGAACTCATAAAATGAGAGGGAAAATCACTTTTCTAAATTTATTTTGTGTGAGGGCTTTGCTGATAGTTTAGTTATTCTGTCTCACTAGAAATCAAATGAGTGCTCAATACGTTTTGAAGGAACATTGAAGCAGCTAGAACTAGATGTGTTTTAAACGTCTTTCAGGGTGGCTCCTGAATTTTAATTTAATTTGGATAACCCATGCTCATTTAGAAAGAAAGCAAAGGTGTGGACAGAAGTGTTTGTGAAGTGCTCTGGCAGCTCAAAACCACTGTTGCATTTATTTCTCCCTGTTCCCCAACATAAAGATATAGATATATACACAAAACACATATATATGTAAAAATATATAAATATAAATACATATAAACATGTATATAAAATAATGGCAAAAAACTTCATTCTTAATTATTGTGATCGTAATCTAAATTTTGTGGAATCTCTTCTTTTTCATTCTTTTTTTATCACTTCCTTTTCATCAGCTGCCATTGTAGAGAGATGTTTCAAGGTGCCAAATAATAAATTGATACTGCTATAAGAATCGTCAGTTGCAGCATGACTTCATACAGCTGAAAACAAACATAGGATCATTATTGGTTAAAGTTGCTGTCTTAAAAGAATTTGTTATTGGATACCTTGATAGCTGCCAAGACCTTCCATTTTTATTACTCTTCCCTAACAGTGTAAATGTTTCATTTATTTGAAATTCCATCCTACAACAAAATATGGGAATTGTACGTGTGCTATTCTGTGCAAACTGTGAAATCAATATACAATCTTAAATATTGGAGGGACATCATTGTAAACTAGTTATTGATGTGCTAAAGTCATTTACACCTGACAGAGAAGATAGATTGTGGCACTATTAATTTCACTGGCAGAGGGTATAGGAAGATAACCTGCCATGAAAGCCCACAGACAGTCATCTGTAAAGTTTTTATGCATATTTTGTTCAGCAAGCTATACAGTTCTGACAGCTACGAATCACTTTTAATCTGTCAATTTCAAAGGTTGTCATCAGAAAGTTCAGCTGAAGGAGAATGTCTGTTTGACTCATCTTAAATGTAAGATGATTACTGTTTGTCACATTTACAAATTATCCATTCTTAGAAAAATAAAGCTAAGCTGTTTAGCATGGTTATTGTGTAATTTGGAAGGCAGGATGCAGTAATGCATCTAAAATAGAAATGTACAGTTGTGTAGTGAAACTTGTTTGCTAATGGATGGCATGCAGCAATAGCAATAAAAGCAAAGATGTTTTTCTTTGCAATAACTCTTCACATACATAAAAATATGTAAAGAAAGGAAAAAATATAAAAACTGCTGAATGTTCACTATTTCCCCGTGATGTACAGTAGAGATATAAACTCTGAAACAGATGACACAATTCCAAAAGATGACTGTGATTCTCCGGATACAAAACTGGGAGTCTTTTTACTTTCAAAACCATCTTGTGTGATATTATTGACCTTGCACATAGACTATCAAGCATTGTTATATGGCACATTGCCTTATTTGAAGAATTTTTATGGTAGACTTTATTGGAAGTGTTGAGGCTTTATGTTTTCTTTAGCTGAAGTATCATACTTTTTTGGGGTAACATGATCAGGTTAACATCCTTTGACTTATAAGGTTGTTGTCACCATTTGTAATGGTGTTTTTCATACTTTTAGCCTGTTCTTCAGTTCTCTGGGTTTCCAGGACTTGCCCTTGCTCCCCTGGCAGCTCTGGCAGCTGTTGTAAAATAAATACAGTTTCTTTCACTACTACTTCATCCTAGCATGACTGGGACTCTGGGACCATCAGCAGAGGTAGGAGGCACCCATTCCTGCTTTGGAGCAATTGCTCTTGGTTGTTTATAGAAAACACAAAACTGACTTGTCTCCTAGAAGTGTTGCAGCTTTGGGAGCCCAGGAGAAATTGAATCATTTTCATGACTGTGTGTGGCAACCATTGGTTCAATAAAAACTTTCAATGACTCTACAGGGCTTTGAAAATGGCAGTGTGTATTATTCTTCTTCATTAGCTGAGCACCCTGTATATAATGACAATACACAAAATAATAAACAAAAATGCTAATGCAACACAGTCATTAAGGAGACAAATAACTCAATAACCAAATAACAAAGCTTTGCTGCTAGATATAAAAAGTGAAAGAATTTTATGGAGTGAATTTCACCAAGAACAAGTAGTTCAGTTGTAGTTTGTTTTCCAATCCTATTCTCCTCATTCAGGAAAGCTTTCCATTGTCTTGGAACAGGAATTTTGTCTGAGTAAAAGCAAAGGATCTCAGACTCTGAAGGGCTTAAAAAAACTTAAGGAAGTTTATGGAATAACTGAAAGTAATGATGGCCCTCCCTATAAATTATACAGCTACCAAAAATAAAAATGTCCATACAATAGAAATAGAAAAAAAAAAAAAAAGCAAAGTGTCCTTTTCACTGAATTTTTTTTTTTTTTTTTTTTTTACTTTTCTTAAGTAAAGAGACATGTTGGCATTGAGGCTGTTGTGTTCCGTGTTGGTTCCTTGGACACTGGAGGGGTCCATTGTCTGTGGTTTCTTCTCAACAGCTCCTAATGAACTCTTTTTACATTGAGCTGTGCCAAGGAGCAGTCGTGAGTAGCAAACACTACCCCTGCTCTTGGGGACAGGCCACCTGCCCCTCAGGTATCCAATATTTACCTGGTCCACGTGCTTGGAACCTTTCAAGAAGGACATGGGAATGTGGGCTGCTTTGAATGCTGCACAGAATATACGATTCATTTTATCTCATAAAAGCATTTCTTATGACGTTTAAGCAAGGAAGAGAGCATAATTATAAGTTTTTATGTGTCAACATTTATCTTGCATGTAGAAAATGCATTTATATTTATATTTGTGCGGTTCTTTTTTTCTGCAAAGTGTATGTAGCGACTCACCATTCCTTTGTTAGAACAAACCTATGTTCTTAGGTGTTGGCTTAGTCCCTCCTCCCGTAAGAGAAGCTAAAAAGTTTTAGGGCATTTTTGTGATAAATGAAGCTTGTTTGCATCGTATCAGGCAGGATAGCTGCTTGATATTTAGATCTGTTTTTGAAGAAAACAACAATGGGTAAAAAAAAAATAAAATAATTCTTTTTCCTAATTTCTTCCCCCATTTGTCTCAACTGTCCTGCTGTTTGGTAGCTGCGAACCTAGATTTTACCTCTAGGCAAGTGGGCAGGCAAGCATCTCCTTCTGGAACTAATGTCAATGTATCTCCTTGGATTAATTGGCAAGTAAATGGTGCAGTCTATAAGTTGCCTCCTCAGGAGAGAGTTCCTACATCAGCAACTTTGTGGTACTTTGCTCTGAAATGTAGCCCCATTTTTAACCCCTTCTTGGCAGCTCTCAGGAGAACCTAAGTCAGTCTTTCTGCAGTTCCATGTAATATGTGAGAACGCGACTGAAATTTCCCTGAGAAAAAGCAGTTTAAATAAATATCAGCTGAGTGACAGTTAAGAAGGTTCCTTTTTTTGGCTAGCAATATCTCTTGCTAAATGTTAACATGGCATATGGAAATAACATTAGGTAATTCCTTAACTCAAACTCTTTTGTTGATACACAGATAATCAAAGGAATAAGAACAGCATAAAACCAGAATTCCTTCTACCTTGGACTGCAGGGCATGACAGGGTTTTGCTGGCTTACTTTTATGCTTTCAAAAGCAGAGTAATTTTGTTTTGCTCATCAGAAGCTATTACTGCACATTTGTTACTGGAAGCACACGCTACCATAGTTCTGCTTCCAGGAACCACTTGTGGTCCCCTCTGGAAGGGGAGTGAGCAGTGGGGTTCCCAAGATAGTTCAGAATTTCTAAAGTTTATTCCCCAACCAATATATCAAATTATCCACCAAAGTGGGGAGTTTATTTTTGCAGTCAGTGTGTTTTTTCATATTAATGTGAGTAAAACCAGTTCCTTCACTAGCCAACAACTGAATCGTGTACCTGTGTGTTTCTTTTTTCATCTGAAACTCTTCAATGATAAACCTTAACTTTCACCTTTTTAATTTGATGGGTCATATTTTCAAAATTGAACTTTTTTATAAATATATTAAACTGAAAAATCTTAGTTTTATCGGTAGAATGTTTTCAAATAACAAAGAGCACTTCAAAAGAAAATATATTTATTTCCTGAAGTGCTACACAGATGAAGAACATCTTTAATAAGCTAGCACCCTCCTGCTGAGTTTCTACCATCAGAACATGTCTATGCTAGGCAAAGTTTCATTCCTATTTAGTTTCAATTAAATGCCTGTAATGTAATTACATAGCACAGGAAGGATCTATTGATGTTGTGAATTTGATTTTTAATAAGATTACAAAAAAACCCTCTAAGGTGCCTCCATAACTTTAGAAATTATTGTCTGTCTGTCTAGCTTCTTATGTGAAATGATAACATCTGGCAAATGTCAAATCCTGTATATTTTTTTTATTCAGCTTTGAGAAATACTTTACTTGGCCACTGGTTTTGAAAGGAGTGCTCAGAATAAAACATCCCTGCTTGAAGAAGAGGCAACAGGCTCAGGTTTATAGTTTATGATGGGAACAATATGGTGGCTATATCTGTATAAATGCAGACACTGACAGAATTCCCAGAGATGATAGAACTGTCTAAGCAGAAGAATGAACTTTTTTCTTTGTGAAACTGAAGCTAAACAAGCAAGAACAATCACATTTTTACCATTTGTAAAAATATCTAATCATTTTGTGGTTTCACCTCATATTTTTAGCTTTTTTCTCTGAGAAGCTGCCTTTCCATCTGTCTGATAGCAAAATTTCACCATTTCATCAATATAACTGGCATCGTTTCACCTTGAAACTATTCACAGAAGCTTCGTCACTTGAGGTATATAAATCTAGTTTGGATGAAGCACTGACATTTAATTAAAATCTTATTTTGTGCATGAAAATCCACAGCCCAAAATAGAAAATTTTGTATGATTGTAGTAATCCGTAGTTTGTATCATGTTATCTTTCACATACAAGTCATCTTTTTAGTGTTGCCTGCATCCCTCAATGAGTTAGTTTCTTCCATTCCCACAAGAAAAATCTGGCTCCTCTGCAAGTATGTGTGACTGACAAGTTGAAATTACTGGAAAGCCAGAATGAAAGGCTTGATAATGATCCAGAAGTATAAGTTTCAACTTTGTTCTAGACTTCTGTTCCCATGTTGTCTTAACTGACCCAGCCATTTTCCGTTTAAATTGGAGATTAAAACCCCTGGGACTGTAGCACCGAGCACATTTTTCCTCTATATGAAGTTGGTTGATTTGCCTTGGCTGTTCTACCTTGATGTGTCACCTCAGACGGATCTTGGAACTCTCTCACCTGAGCTGGCCAAACTGGGAAAAAGCAGTGCCAACAATCAATGCTTTTATTTTGCCATTGTTATACAATCAGAGGAAAGAATTAAGAGTTTGTCAGGATCATATCTCTCAATTTGTGCGCTTTTACAGGGAGTTAATACCATCCTGACTCAGGCCACAGGCCCGGGAATGGCCAGGGAGTGGCAATCACCACCCTTAGCTGTTCTTGGATCATTAAATGCAGTGACCTTCAGCATAGCCTCAATGCCATTGCAAAGATATTATCAGAAGAGGTTATCAGAAGAGGTAGGGTGGAAAGTGGAGAGCAGGTTGTCTTCTCCTGTTAAAAGAGTTGATGCATTTCCAATGTATATGTACACAAATTACATATATGGACATATTGCCTTCTGCATATGATTCTAAAATACATAAAATATTAGAATACAAATTTTAGAAGTATAATTTAGACAGTAATAATAAAGTATTAGATATCAAAAATAAACTGATATGGTATTTCCACCTTTTACATAACTTGAAAAATCTTTGCCTTTTAAAGTATTTTTCCAGTGAATGAAGCAGTGAATCACCTGCTCTTTTTTTTATTCCCTTTCTGACAATGTTGTCTGCATTAGTAATCTGAATAAGCAAGTTAAATATTAACGGTGATCAATACTGGTTTGGATAAAAGTGTTACAAATTTCTATTCCGACCATCTTTGAAAGTCCATTTTCTGGAGGCAAAGGATGTCATACCTTTCTTTTTTGTCTCGTGAAAACTCTTCTTTTAAACCATATTTTCACAGCATCTTAAGTGCTTTAAAATCTTTGATAGATGTATCTGTGACACAAGTCTGAGAGAGTAGATACTATTATTCTTGTTTCACAAGGACCCTAACTCTAAAAGTGATTTGATTTACAGAGGGAGTCTGGCACAACTGGAAACTGAACCACTGACTCTTGAGTATGGACACACTGGCATACAAGAAATTCCATTTAAACATAAGAAAACACTTTTGTACTGTGAAAAGGATCAGAAGCTTGGAAAGATTTAGGATTACCCATCCTCAGAGATATACCAAACCAGAATGGATACAGCCCTGGGCAACCTGCTTTCGGTGCACTCTTTGGATGATCTCCTGAAGTCCCTTCCACCATCACCCACTTTGTGATTTTGTATTGCCTTAATCAATGGACAAATTTTCCTGTTGAAGGTTTCAAACAGATAATTTCAGAGAGTGGGAAGAGTCTTTCCAGGTCTCTGTGTGTGTGCTGCTTGCTTTATAAGGATGTATATATCAAAAACTGTATATCCATTTCAGTAGAACTTCCCTGGCAGAGAAATCTCTTGAAACTTCTCTATGAACAATACTTTCCTTAAAATAATCTCAGAAGCATTTGAGGAACAAGCTGAGTCCTTCCTTCTTCCACAGTGTTCCTTCATACAAGATTTCTGTGTCTGAATCAAGCATCACCTCATGTGCAAGATGGGTGATCTTGACCTGAAAATGTTTAGTTTCTCACTAGAAGAGAAAGGGTATATGCACTTTTTTTTTTTTCTGGCAAGCACTGTGCTATCTTTCCCATGTACAAAGCTGATCAATTTTCAATGGAGAAAAATAATGTCTTTTGAGCTAGAAATAGTGCAGAATTTCTGCTAGGAAATGTTGTTTGAGGAGCTTAATGCGTTACTTTTACTAAAGGTATGAGAATTATACCCATCATTACCATGAGGAATAAAACCCCTCTTTGTCTAGATACTGTGATCTTTTATTCTGAACAGGCAAGATAAGGGAAAAGAGGAGGAGGTGGATAAAGAAAATATTTCATCTGAAATATTAATGCATGTCAACAGTAGGTTTGGTTTAGGACCAAAGTGTCTTCATTCACAAATATGCACGTTCCTCAAGGACAATGTCATGCGATGCAGCCAGCTTCTCATGGAGAGCCGTGACCTTCAGGAAGCATTCCTCACCTTGGGCATGGGTTGGGGTCAAATTCTGCCAGTTGGGGATGGGAGTGGGAGTAAGGCTGTGCTGTAACTCCTGGGTCTCTCAGGTCAGCTGTGTGCTCATCAAGAGTATTCGCTCTGGAGTCTGCTGCCCACCACAGGTGTCATCTACATTTATCTTTTGTGCTGAGCGTGACACTAGTTATTAAATGCTTCCCTGTTATTTGAATAAGATTCAATAGCGGGTGCTGTGTCTTCTCTGTAGAGGTCCTGTAAGACAAATGGATTACATGTTCTCCGTCTTCCTTTTTTCTGTCAGTTTTATTCACGTACAAAGTAGCATCATAGAGTACACCTGTCTATAGGAGGCTTTGCTTTTCTGTGCCGTACGAGATGCAGCATCTTCAAGGTGGGATGTTAATGGTGATTAAAAACAGCTGTTAAATTGTTTTCAAACTAATAAAGTTAAAAAAGAAATGCAGTGTCAGAGCACTTGTATTGTTATTTTGTTTTTTAAATTAAAGCTGAAAGAAAATGTGTCATACCAGTTTTAACTTTTTTTCTATTGTATATAAAGGAGAAACAGCAAATTCATCAAAGCATAAGTATTCTTCTTAGCCTGTAGAGAATCAGAGACCTTAAATAATTTGCCACTTTGCCAACGTTTCAAAGTATATGGCAGAAGATCACACAAACCTTGGTTATTCTGGGATTGCTCATTGGTGTGATAGTGAGATCAGTTGGATGTTTTTTGCTTTGAAAGAGTTGACCTGGTCAAAAGAGAGCCTTAGATGTTCAGAAATTCAGAAATATTCTTCACCCTAGAACAGCAGAGATATGTAATAATCGGAGCCTTTGAGGTGATGGGACCTTCTCAGTCCCATTTGTGACAGTATGTGTGCTTTTCCTTGCTCTTCTAAAAGGAGTAAACTTTGAAAAGACTGCACAAGAATTAGGGTTTGTGTTTTTCTGAAAATGTTTCTCTCGGTCACAAAGAGAAGGGATCAAAGTAAGTAAAAAGAGTAAATGTCTTTTATCCTGTAACAGTGATGAAAAAGTTTCCCTCGTTCTACAAGGGAAGGAAGACTCCAGAGTCTGGTGTGAATAGCCTCCACCTTCTGTTCAATACAGGTGAAAACTATTTTATGCCATTTAATACCGTATTTTATATGTATATAATATAGTTTGTCTATATAAGCTAGATTAATAATAACTCCAATTTTACAGACCAGAGACTGGTTATCTGGAGAGTAGCTCTGATGGAAGGGTTCTGGTCATCTTGTTAGACATCCAGAAGCATGCCCTGGCCACAGATGAAGCCAACAGCACTTTGGACTATGTTGAGTGCAGTACAACCATTGGTTGAGGGCAAGGATTACTTCCCTTCACTCTACACTTGACAGACCATGTCTAGATACTGTGACCAGTTTGAGGCCCACCATATTGGGAGAAAGATACTGGTCAAAGAGCCACCAGGATGGTCAGGGGATAGAGCACTTGCTGTGGGAGGAGAGTCTGGGAATGGAGGGAATGGAGTTTTTTCAGCCTGGAGAACAGATACCTAAACAGCGTTTCCATAATTACAAGGAAGTTATAGAAAAATAACAAATAAGGCTGAAAAATGTAATGAGTGAGGGTCTTAGCAGTGGTGCATTGCAGGAGGATAAGAGATGATTTCACTGTGAGGGCAATCAGACATCAGAACAGATTGTCCAGAGAAGCTGTGTGGTCTCCATCCTTGGACTTGAGAAAAGGTCCTGAGAAGAAGTTCTCATCACATAGGCCTTAAGCAAGAAGTTGGACTTGAGATCTGCTGAAGTTCCGTCTAGCCTGGGTTATCCTGTCCACGTCTCCATGGTTGAGGGAGGGGATAAATATGAATGTAGAAGATGTAGCAGCAGAGCCATCAGTAGTGGGGAGATGGTGGGAGGAAAGAGGGAAGTTCTGAAATTTTTCCTATCCTGAATATTTGCAGTTGATTTACATTTAGGATAAGGTGGGCTCTTCTAGCTGTCAAAGGCTGATAGGACTTTCCTGAACGTCTCTACCATGGGTAACTTTTAACAGATTTTAATGGATTTGGAAACCCCTTTAGATTTGCCTTAAAACACTCAAACACATGAAGTGATGTATGTGTAATACAAGTACACCCAGGAAGGCTGAACAGCTACCAAAAAAGAAGCTGCAATTGCTGTGTGACTTTCAAGCTTCCAGAGAGTGTATGGTGATGTGACAGTTATAGTTATCTTCCACACAGCTCGAGGTAGACCTATTATTCAAGTCCCCTAAATCAATACAAGCCTGTTTTTGTTGTATTCAATTAAGACTATCTTGCCCATCTAAGAACTGGAGTGTAGTAGCTCGAGCGAAAAGCTGTACATGGGTTTCTGTTCTGTTTCCAGTCCCTGAGGAAACTTGCCCCAAAATCTTTCTTTTGTATTGTATTCATACACCATGGCCAAGCTTCTCCACTGCTGGCTGCTTCCAGCCAGTATGCGTGGGAGCCTTGGGTGGTGACAGGAGCTACACTTAACACCAAAATTTTATTAATCATCTTTATAGGATGCAAAGAAGTTTAATTCCCATAAATAAATACATAAACTGGTAAATAGTTAAGTACTGCTAAGACGAATCAAATTAGAGGAGACATGATATCTCTTCTTGTAAAGAAGCCAGAGTAAACTCTTGGGAAAGAGATGAAAATCCTTGTGAATTATTTTTTGTTGCATTTTGTGAATTTTGAAACTTCAGAATATTTTACAGATATGTAGTTGGCATTTTAGAGTAAGAAATAAAAAAAACAATAATAATTTCTACTATAAACTAAAAAGAGATGAGTATTTAATAGCAGGATAGTTACCTTGTATTTCCAATCTGTAGTTTTGATGGGACAGATTTCCTAATAATTATAAAAAGGCCTACATAATTGGGGATGAGTGGCGTTAAACTACCTGTTTAGCACATTCTTCCTTTATTCTTACAGATCAGATCATTTTTAGGAAGCTCCAAAGAACTCCATTTTTCTTCAGTACAGGGTGCTAGACCTGATTATAACATAGGAACGTGTGACTGCTTTCTTCTCCTCTCTCTAGACCATTAACTCTTGTTAATTTAGCACAGAAGATATTTTTTTTTTCCAATAGCATAATTATTTCTCTCAACAGACCTTCCTTTTAACTTCCCCTGTCTTTCCCCCTTGTTTTCTTTGAGATGATTCCTGTTGAAAAGTATTTTCTTCTCAAATGGAATTTTTGTTGAAGTAAGCTTTAAGAATCTTTATAGGACAACCATTTTTTCTTTGATCTTGCACTTAAACTTGGCTTAATCTTCTACATCACGGTATTTCAATCCCAGTTGCCCAGACTCTGAAATTCTGCTGTGACAAAGCACCTCCTGCTGCATCCTACTGCTTTGGAAAAACTGGCCAAATTAGTCAATAACTTAAGTAATTCGTGCATTAATTCTAAATCCTGAATATTCAGACTCATGTAGATGGAAAATGGAATTCTGACTTCACCATCCTTATGCTAGTTAATTTGTCACTTGTCAGAGACCTAAAAGGAAGAATGTATGAGATGAAAATGTATTGTGAGATGTTTTAAGATCATAACTGTGAAATCAGATAGCCTAAAATACTCATCTTTTATACTGACATATTATCAGTGTTCCTCATTCTGTATTTTATATCTAGCTTATTTAATCAGAATTAGTTTTCAGAAGAGATTTTGAGTAATAAAATAGCAAGGAAAACTGAAGGGAAAATCTTGTTCTGTAACAGGTTATCCATTAGGACACCTACAACGTTGAATTTTATGATTTACATCAGGGGCAAGAGTAATTCATATGGCTTTTGCAGTTGAGATAAGGGATCAATATATTATTTTTATCCTTTCCAATATTACATGGAAACCAGAAAAAAACTGTACAAAGCATGATCACACTGAAGCAGTTGTTAAATGAAAGGATTAACATCAGTTGTTAAAAGGAAAAAAAAATCAGATACGGGAATGAAGCGGTGTCCTTTCCCCTTATTATTCTTAGAAAAACATGTGTATGATATGATGAGGGATTTTCCTGAGATTCATTCTCAGATTATTCAATGTCTGAAAGAATCAAAATGGTGCTCAGCTGGGGCAGTCAATAAGCAGACTAAACATGTGACAGATGTACAGATGACTTCAAAGATGCCATTACAAGTGCCTGTGGAGATATTTAAGGAGCCAGATGCTGCTGCTTTATATCTTCCACAGCTCAGACTGTGTCCTGTGATCACCTTCCAAAGGGGGTGTGTGGTTCAATATGCTGAAATAAACAACACTCCATCTTATCAGTTTTTGTCTGTCTTTAGTGTCTTGAGCACTCATTTAACACATGCATGTACACAGGAAGTATAGGTGGGTATATGTGTGTACATATGTGTATATATACATATATATAAATATATATATACACACATAACCCTGCTCTTATATGCTCCTAGACCTGTTAGGCTATTTGACAGTTCTATTTTAGAGTTTATTTGGGTATAAGTAACTATACAAAAGCATTAAAAAAAATAAAAATGCCAGAATCATAGACTCATAGAATCACATGGGGTTGGAAGGGACCTCTGGAGATCATCTAGTCCAACCCCCCCCACCAGAGTGGGTCTATCCAGACCAGGTCCCACAGGAACGTGTCCAGGGGGGTTTGAATGTCTCCAGAGAAGGAGACTCCACCACCTCTCCTGGCAGCCTCTTCCAGGGCTCTACCATTCTCACAGTAAAGAAGTTCCTCCTCATACTTAGGTGGAACTTCTTATACTCAATGTGCCCATTTTTTCTTGTCCTTTCACTGGGCACCACTGAGAAAAGACCAGCCCCAGCCTCCTGTTAAGTATTTGTAAGCATTAACTATATCTCCCCTAAGCCTTCTCTTCTCAAGACTAAAAAGACCCAAGTCCCTCAGCCTTTCCTCATAGGAGAGATGCTCCAGGCCCTCAATCATCTTTGTAGCCCTCTGCTGTCCCCTCTCCAGCAGTACCCTGTCCTTCTGGGACTGGGGAACCCAGAACTGGACCCAGTGTTCCAGATGGGGCCTCCCCAAGGCAGAACAGAGGGGCAGGATGACCTCCCTCCACCTGCTGGTCACACTCTTCTTGATGCCCCCCAGGATGCTATTGGCCTTCTTGCCCACAAGGGCACATTGCTGCATCATGGGCATCCTGTTGTCCACAAGAACTCCCAGGTTATAAGCCATTTCATTTCTGGACTCACAAAGGTTATTTTGGGGGAAAGAATCAAAGTGACTTTTCAGACAGCATGACTGTTTTCACATACGTTGTGTTTGAACGGTATACACTGTTTATTTCCATTCAAGTTATTTCACAATAAAGTTAAACCAATTTTGTTGCCAGTCCTTGCTTTGGACTGGGGAAGAAGGGTACCAGCAGACCCAGTCCTGTGCCTATCTCTGGCTGGCTTGGCAAGAACGACTGGGGATGCTTTGTTTTATACAGTTTTATTCTGTATGTCTTTGTTTATACCCTTTATATTGCTATCTTATTTATTAGCCAGTTGGGGAAAATAATCTAACTCTGCATCAGGAAAAAAAGCCATGTCCTGTTAGGAAAAAGGTCCCAAAAGTGATAATGGTGATAATTTATTCTGAGCTGCTTCTGTGTAACACAATCCATAGGAACTTCCTCAATTAATTCCTGATCAAAAAAAGCCAACTGGTCTGAGAAAGGACAAAAAAGATTTAAATTACAATTTATGGCTTTTAAATTTTAAACAATAAAAAATCCTATATAAAACCTTAATAAAATTGTTCCATGTTTATTTCTGCAGAAAGTTTGCACTCTATTTTGGCCCTGAGTTCATATATTGCTGAAGTCTGTCCATTGAGCCATTTTAAATTTAGATTAACTTAAATAACTCCTGATCAAGAAGTGTCAGTTTGTCCATGACTCTGCTTACTAAATGTGATCAGAAAATTGTAATTCTGTTTTATGCAGAAAATTTTGGATTTCCTTCTGAAGCACGTTATTGACAATATATGTATTTAAGAGTGTCAATGAGGTAAGAAACTTAGAATACTTAAAAATTCAGGAGGAAGTGTCTTAGCTGACAGATGATAAGTTTTCATAAAAGGAGGTTGAAAATACTTGACCAAAGTGTTGGTAGTAACTCTAATTAGTGACCAAAAACTTTTTTGAGAATTGTATTTTATCAAGCATGGTTTTCAATCCCTTAATCACCTCCATGGTTCTTCTCCCAACACTGACCAAGGTCTTCCATATCTCTCTTGAATTGTGAGTGGAGGAAATTATCAAGTCATAATAACCTTATTCAAAACTAATGCAGTATTTCTTTTTACCTTCTGTTGCACTTTTAAAAAGTAGTTTAAACAAGGTTGGCATCACACTGGGAGCTCTTATTCAGCTGATAAACGTACTGGTAACTCTAGTACTTTTTCAGAATTACTCCTTTTCAAGGATGAAAAAAAAGAACAACAAAAAAAAATCAACTTACTGGCAGTGCTTTGCTATCCAAACATTTCCTATATTATAATTCTGGTCGATATGTTTTTTTGTATATTCATGTAGACTCCCTGTATTTTTCAAATTTAGAATTATACAGGGTTGTTCAATTCAATCCTACTTATATAAATTTGGGGTAAGAACTGACTCCAGAAGCATTTCAGCTCTTTGCAATTATTGTGAAAGCTGTCAGTATGTTTTTGAATCACTGTATTTTGACCTTCATCAATGGCATCACAGTTATTTTGTGTTTTAGTTGGTGAAGACGGGATGCGTTTTTTTGCCTGAGGGGAAGGGATAGGTCCATCTCACCTGCGGAATCCTAAAGGCTTTCCCAGTTCTCACAGTACTTCTCAGAAACACCTTAATGAAAATACTGCTCTTTGTTGTCTTATTCAGCAAGTTGATGTTATAAAAAACAGTGCATGTAATTTTGGGCTATAAGTTATTTCAAATCTGGGTACGAGACCACTGATATTATTAAAAGATGCACTCAATAGTGGGATGGGGGAATTTAACAGTTAGTCCGAGGTGACAGATTCCTTTTGTGCTCGGTGTATTTGTGAAATTTAATTTTGAGCCAAATCATTTGAGCTGGTGGACTAACTCTATATCCACTGCTACATACATTTTAGTAAGTATTTACATACATTTTAGTAAGTATAACTACTTTAGTTTAACTCTGATAGTGCTAAATGGCTATAAATTTTGCAGGGTGTTTTAACTAGGCTGGTAATTACACTATTTACTAGTTTTGAATTTTTTGTTCACTGATCTTGTTGATGGGAGTACAAAAATTTAATTCACAATATGATGACTATCTGCTACAAAGTGCATTTTTTCAGTTATTTTTTATGGTTACTCTGGTATGTGTATGACTAAGAGTGTAGGTAATAACTTGTCCTACAGAAGTATTTGCAGACAGCACCAAGCTGAGTGGTGCAGTTGACCATCGTACAAAGAGCAATTGAAGGAGCTGGAGGAATGGAATGATCTGAATTTTAAGGTCCCTTCCAACCCAAAGCATTCTATGATTCTATGATTTGTGAGCAGTGATTTACAAAATTGTGTACTTGGAATCCTCACCTTCTCAAGGTTTCATCATAGGAACATGGTCCTGCAGCCTACTGGTATGTCTTTGTTTAAAACTCCTCTAAAAGTTTAGATCATAAGGGAAACTCTTACAAACCATTCCTGGTAGAGATATTCTTCAGAGATCTCTTCCATAATCCCTGGGATTGTACGTGGTTTACATGTTGGCAGGGGACAGTGGGGAGATGATGGTTTGACCATTTCTTCAAAAAGTTATTTTCCAGTAGAAGTAAATTAATTGCTTTGGAAAAATTATCTATCAATAGGTATTAGAAATACATTTTGTAGAAAACTGTGTAGATTATACACTTTTCAGTTTTAAATAAACCATTCCTTTTTAATTACTTGCTCTAAGAATATGTATTAGTATCCTTTTAAAAAACTTCCAGGGAGCCTGTGTATTTCATTAATTCTCAAACCCAAATTTGTAGAATATTTAAAAAATAAAACACTTTCGTATAATTATCTACATGAAAGGGTATGGTTATAAGTGGAAAATAAATAGCAAAGGATATTTTTCTTTCTAATGTAAACATCTGGCAGTAATCCTTGCTTACACAATTAATGGGCATTTAATTGGCAATGATCAGTTTATTGCAGCAATATGAAGTGAATGTTTCCCCAGGAACAAACAGCTGTTGCAAGAATTTCACAGCAATTTAGCAAACACCAGGTGATAGCTGTATCTAGAATGAAGTGTTCTGTCTCCGAGCAAATACAGTAGCAGTGAATCAGAGAAAGATATAAAAAACGGACTACTAGATTTATTTTATTTATTTTTTTTTTCACAGCCTCTGTAATATTGTTTCTAAATGAACCTCAGTAAAATTAGTTAATAATTAAATGAAATTCACTGGTATCCTACAAGGGCCTTTAAAGAGAAGTCTCCATTTGAACACAAAAAGCATTCAAAATAAGACAAATTCTGAGACTTTTTAAAAAATTGTATTATTTTATTGGAAATTCGAGTATTTTAGAAAAAATCTCTGCACTTAGAATACTTGTCATAGATAACTATTTGAATCCATTGGATAAGGATTGCTCACACAAACTTCTTGTTATACCACACAACAGTAACTCTTCTGTACTTTTTTCATCTGTTATATGTATGACAGTTCTAAGACCACAGTTTGATTTGTCTTGAGTAATAAAAACCAAATCCACACACAGAAAAAATTGGCTTCATTCACAAATTACTGACAATTAACTAAAAATATAATTATTTCTACCAGCTGTCTAAAATTAAATGTATTACTTTTTAATTTGTGTTGCTTGTGAGCAGCTTTTCCATTATGGCTTAAATAAAGTTTTTCATCTTTCATTATGTTCTCTCATTACTAATTTAATATAATGATAATAGCTGTGCGAACTTTGTGTTACTCTGCTTTTGGCATAGATTAAATTGCACATTTTATATGTAGCATGCAGGCCAGTACTCTGATTTTTGAAAGCCTGGCTTCGTTGGTGAGAAAAGCAATTTTACTTCAGCAAAATGCTTTATTTACTATGCTATTTTGTATTAGCCTCTGCCACAGTCTGCAAACAATACACCAAAATGAGCAAAGAATCAAGGGACAGTTTACAGAACAATGCTTTCATTTTTTTTATGTTCCCGTTCTGCAATAATTCATCTCCATGACAAAAGCAGACAATCAATCATCTTCTATTGTGCTTTTCTCCATTAAAATTACTATTCTTGATACAACAAAAGGAAACTGACTGAGTAACAGGAACATTCCTACATGTTTAAATCGATACATTGATCAGGCTCAACAAACAACTCCTTAAATCATTAATATGACAATGCAGTTTTTGGATTAATTCATACATATTAATATCAAATTACACTGTTGTTGTTTATAATCTTCTAGAAAATACACAACTATGCATATTAAAGGGATGTTGTATTATATTCCATTAGCCAAACATTGCGTCTGGTTATTGTGCTGTGTCAATAGCTTGTAATTTTCAATGTGAAAAGTGAATATTCTCTAACACAATAAACCAAATATTGTGATTCTTTATAATTATTTAAAACTAGATGTCTTAAGTGCTGGCCTGGATTTTGTGTACAAACAAGTCTCCTACAGAAGTCATTAAGAATGTGCCTCAGCAGTTTGATGACAGGTAGTAAAACATTAAAAAGCATTAGTTTGATCTCAATCAGCTAAATTCAGACAGCAATAATATATGTAGCACTTTTAGATGGTTCCTAAAACTTCCTAAAAGCACTAACAATGCTAATGCTTTCATTTTATTTGTATGAAGATACAAAATTGATTCTTATTTATAAAATTGTATGGTTTCAAGAGGTAGACATGAATTTCACTTCTTTTGTACAGTCTCTACCAGCAAGTAAAAGGACAGACTCTACAACCTTGCAATCCCACTAATGAAAGAAATGATAGAAACTGCCAAGCGTATTAGATGTGAAAGAAAATGGTCTCAGGACACTAGTAACCTGTTAACAGGAACTTCTTTTTAGATATTACTGCATATGAAAATTTTAAGGAAGGATTTAAGCAAGAAGAGTGAAGTAGATTCACAAGTATAATACATGTATATTGGCTTTATGTAGCAATTAATTATCTATGGCATAAGTTATTGCTTTGCTGCTTCTGTCTTACTTGGCTAGGGAGAAATGTTGTTGTTTTGTCTGCTCACTTCATCTCATAAAAGAGAAGGTACGATGGATATTTAGAGAAAATATTAAAGTAGAATTGTTTTGAAGTTAGTCTTAGTGACTGCAATGATGCGACCAGAAGGTGCTGTTAATTTTTTCATGATGTAGCCATCAAAACAAGAATGTCCTTCTGACTCTATGTCTGAATTTCTCACTGTGAAATTACAGTAAAACACTTGGATTAAAATGTGAATAGTTTATATATAACACAGTAAAGTAACAGGATTAAGTTAAGCTAATAATACCGCATCTCATTAACTAGCACAAAATTCAGATGACTTTAGAACCCCTGAAGATTTCTTTAATTGTATTTTCTTTTTTCTGAATTAATGAGGCCAGGCCATAACATGTTTCAAGAAAATGAAGTCTTTTGTTAACAGAATGCAAATGCAGAAACACAGCATCTATGACACTGGCAATATGGATGGTTATAAGAATATTTTCATCACATTATAAATGAACGCCACAATAAGTTAGGCAACCATTATTTAATTAAATTTGCTTAATATCTCCTTCTTGTTAAACACTCCTAGGCATTAATTGGTTATGAAGATTCAATATCTATTTTCATTCATAATCCACAATGTCAATATAAATTGGCTTTGAATTTTGTAGTTCTGTTAAAAAAAAAAAATTCCCTTCTTTCCCTAACCGTTCTGCACTAGCATTGTGTAAACAAGATAGTTGGTTATATACAGTAACAAACTAAAAATTATAGGTTACTTGTGATCTGGAAAGTTTTCCATGTATAAGAAGCTTTACATTCAGTTCTCAGGGATTCCCCACTTGCAATGATCATGTATGTCTCCTCTTCTTAGTATCTATTTAGTTCCCTTCACATGGTCTTTCAGGAACTCCTCTTCCTCAAAAAAGTTGCCAGAGCCATTTAGAATAAATAAACAAACAAATAAATAAATAAATAAATAAGCAAAGAAGAAAAAAAATGCTAAATTAATGAATTAAACAGTGATTACAAGAATTGAACCCAAGGAATACCATGCTGCAGTATCTGAGTCTCCCTGAAAGCCGAAGGTTATGTACACTTGTGTGTTGCTTGTGAGTCATAAAATATACCCAGTAATTAGGGAAGAAAGGTGCATCTTAGTTTTCATGGCAGCGATTCCAACATGTCCAATAGCTTTTCTATAAACTGCAAAGAAAAAGCACAGCAGCCTCTATGGCATTTTTATCGGTGTAATTATATTGGAAGAACTGTGAGAATGAACCAGCAAACTCCAAGTCTTAGTTGCAAGTGTTTCGTAGTTAATGATGGACAGGCAAAGCTCTGCTGTTAGATTTTTGATTCAGCATTGGCCAACTAACCAGCCCGTACACGCTCAGCTCCAAGCTGGTTTTGAAAGGATGCCCTGCAGGATGGATGAATGGTGAAGGGTAACACGGAGAAAGAGACCTATGCCATAGGAAACCAGAGCTTAATTTGTTAAAACTCTGTATAGCACTTAAAAATCCTTCTGTCACTCTTGAAAAAAAGTGTTCAACATCAAAACATGCTTGTTTTTTATTATAATAGGCCCGTTAAAGCTAATTTTTCCAGAATTATTGCTATCTATGAAGAGAGTTTGAACGATTTTCGGTATTTTGTGCTTTCCATTGGAGAAAAAAAAGAAAAAAAAAGAAAAAAGGCAACTTAAAAGTAATTTCTATTTAACTAAATGAACTGATTTCCTAAAGGCAGATAAATCTTTATTTTTCTAAAATATTTTTAATTTTGTAAGTGAACCCAGCATCTACTTGGGACATCACTCTAGTAGTAATAAAATTAACTTGTTGTAAACATGTCTACCGGTTTGTTCCCTTTCACAATCTTGGAGAGAGAATTTGCAGATTAGAGTTGTCTCAAATTAAAAAGAAAATTGAAATTTAAAGGTAATATACTGAAAAACTACTACCAGCTTTCTTTTAGCTTTCTTGTGAAACTGTTACCTGAAGGGCACTTCATCTGACTATTTAGTTTCATACTAATATCTGCTATTTAGGATCACACAGGGAGTGGATAATTCACAGCTAGCAGGATTCATGTCATGACTTGCACTTGAGAATTAGCCCTCAGGTCTGGAGAACAGCCTGTAGTTTTAATTAGCATTATAGTTTCTACTGTTCCCAAGGATTGTTTGGTTCGTGTAGAGTAAACCAGATTCAAATAGATTTCAAATAGATTTCTGGTCAAAATTTTTCATAGCTGGCAAGCAAATCCAAAGATGAAGGAGGTAAAGCTTTCATTCCTTTCTACTGGAGTTCACATCTTAACTCTGTTCATTAATACTGTACTATGCTGGTTATGAAGTGCCATTAAGTGATCAACACTGGTGAGGTAATTTATTTATTTAAGGAAGGTAATATTATGTTGTGTATTTTTACTGGTCACCTGAGCTATCAAAACTCAATTTCCTTTATCAATTAAGATAAAAAGGAATTCTTATGAAGATATATCAATAAAATTTCTTAATCCATTTCAGGTCTTTTGAATAGTTGTATGGTCACTTGACCTATTTTGCTTTGTTGTCATTTTTTTCTGAAGCATAAAATCAAAATAGTGTGGCCAAAACTGTTTTTCTGGAATACGAAAAGGATGATAGTATTCATGGCAGCTATAAAACAGCTTAACCTTGAAAATTTTCTAATTATTTGTTTGCTTATTTTTAGAAGTAGGAAACTTAACTGGAAGAAACTGTAATCATTGGAATAGAATTCATTAATTTCCATATTTTCCTCTGAATATATACAAATTGTAATTCATCCCTGTAGGTATGTAGTACCCTCTTACAAATATATATGCAGTGCTTGAATCTTGAAACTGTAAAAATTCAGCTACAATTAATGGTTTATAACCTACAGAAGAATTCAGTCAAAGGTTTTCTTTATAATGTTTCTAATATTGGCCATTATACTGTGGTTCTTACTTTAAGCAGGTGATACAGTATCTAATACAATCAAAATTCCATTTGCAAAATCAATATCCATGACCATAACCCAATAATTATGTAATAAACTAACTAAGGTCATTGCCGAATAAGAAAACGAGTTCAACACTTAAAGGACTTTTAAAAATCTATATATTGGCATATTTAAGCCCTCTAACTGCTAGACATTTGAAGTACAGTCAGGTCATTTACTGATATTAGTACATTTACTGTTCTTGATTAAGGAACTCTCGACTGCATGGACATATCTGATGGCTTTTTTCTTAATGAAAGAATGAAATGGTTCTGATCTGTGATAAGATCACAAATGCTTTACCTGGAACACTTTCCTTTGTGTCAGAGGGGTGGGAAAAAATTATTACTTCCAACTCTTTCCTGAATGCTCCAACCACCCTGCCACTTTCTAGGTGGCACAGGATCCTTTCTACTTTCAAAATAAAGAAAGCAGCATCACATTCGTTTCTGTGATATGTGTGACTGACTTCAGACCTACTATGCAATGACTTATTTTTGTTCCCACAAACTTCTGTTTTTTGAGAAGGTACGAGGTTTCCTACCAACCTAGTGTTTTCTGCTCCCACTACTAGATTCTATCTGAAGCAAGTAATTTGCTTTTAGCTCCGGAAATTAATTTTACAGAATTATTAGTGATACTGCCTTTCACGAACAATCCGTGGTGAAAACAAAGGGTACTACTTTCACTCTGTTACGTGGATGGGTCATGATCATGACTTTTGTTCGTGGTTATCCGAGGCAGCTGATAGATCTAACATATTTGATGTTGAGTTGCTGCATACCACAGTACCTCATCCAGGAGTCTGGCAGGAAATGTGCTACAGAAGCATTTAAGAGCAGTTAACACTCCAATGTGGCAGTGTTGCCCGTGTGAAGAAAATGTTAAATTTAGCTTTTTTATTTTAAAAAGCTGCTTGTGTTGCTCTGCAGATATACAAAGATGTGAAGAAAGTAGAAATAGTGCTCAGAAAGTAACATCTGTTTCGGAAGCTTCCCTTACCAGCAGAGCGCTATGTTGGTTAGGAACGGACACAGGAAGCAATATTTCAAGAGAAATATTCATGAAATTGCTCAAAACTTCCCTTGTTTCTCAAGGTATATCTGGTCTTCATATAAAGGTCTATCTTTGGACTTTCCTGTCCTCTTTTGCTTCTAGTGCAAAGTAATTGACACTTAAGTGTAAATAATCTGATGCACAGGGATTTTTATTTAAAAAAAAAAAAAAATCCTTGGAGGATATAAAGAATAATTTTCATGTAAAATTTCAGGAGGAATGGGTAAATCCAGTTGTAATCTTGTTTGGAAATTTACCTAAGCACTGGGGTTAACAGTAAAAAACCTCAATATGTCAACTCTACATCTTACCTCAAATGCATCATTTCAGCAGGCTATTAAGCATGATGGCAAAGTTTCAGTTCCTTCAGCAATGCAGAGGGAAGCCTGCCACCTCATGAATTACCAGAATAACTCCAGAATTCAAAGTTTTACTCAAGAACAGACTTACTTCAACCTGGCTGTTTCAGTTCACTGGGTCCTTGGCTAACTGGGGCTTGAGAGACAATGAATGAAGATGAGTTGCACGTACTGTGAATTACCCATTCCAGATGCTGTGCTGCTTAACATAATATATTTGAAATGAAATACATCTGCATAGTTGTATAAAAATTGTGTATTTCATAGTGTTTAAAAAAGCAACTTTGCTTAGTATAGGGATACACCTGGAGTCCTACAGGCTTTATGGATTTCCTGAGCAAATAGCACAAGCGTGGAGGGGAATGCTGCTATTTTGCTTTTAGAGGGAAAGTTAAAAATTGGCTAAACGTTTACCACAGAATAGTGCAGGTTCTCAAAGGTGACTAGTATTTACTTTCATCCTGTAAAACTCCTCACACCATTACCTCTCCTGAGTTTCTGTACTTTTCTGATCAATATTGTCCGTGTTCCACAAATGTAAGAGGATTTTCATCTTTCAGAAAACTAGTGCCCTGTGCAGGCAGGAAAAAGTGGAAATTGCCCACATTTGAAGGGAAGAGGAAAAGCATGCGGTAGGTTACTGCATGGCAGGAGAGGCTTCCACTTCTTCCCATGCAAGGCACTTCAATCCCCTCACTTTGCTTTAGTTAACATTACAGGGTCTTTCGCAGCTCAAGTGAAAACTCCTCAGCTCAGTTGGCGTATCCAATATAAAGCCGTGTTGCTGCCAAACGGCGTGTCACACCTTGTCACACCTTGTCACACCATGTCACACCATGTCACACCATGCCACACCTTGTACCTTCTTTGGCTCCGTGGCCACGGCTCTGGAGCATTTCAGGGAAGTGGAGCAGTTGTTTGGGAGGGTAGGGCTTGACAATACACTTGATGTGGGATGTAAGTGCTCAAGACATGGCTACAAAGATGATGAGGGGTCTGGAGCATTTCTCTGATGAGGACAGGCTGAGGGACTTTGGTCTTTTTGGTCTGGAGAAGAGAAGCCTGAGGGGGGATCTGATCAATGCTTATAAATACTTAAAGGGAGTGTCAAGAGGATGTGGCTGGTCTTCTTTCAGTGGTGCGCAGGGATAGGACAAGAGGAAATGGGCACAAACTTGAAAATAAGTGTGAATATAAGAAGCACTGGAATAATCTGCCCAGGGAGGTGGCACTTCAGGGCATGCTCTAGTGCCCGAGATCCTGAGACTGTTGGGGATTTCTTTTGTGTGTGTATGGTTGGACTCTATGATCTCAAAGGTCCCTTCCAGCCATGAAGATTCTGTGATTCTGTGGTGGAGTCTCCTTCTCTGGAGACATTCCAAACCCGCCTGGACATGTTCCTGTGCAACCTGCTCTGGGTGGACCTGATTTGGCAGGGGGGTTGGACTGGATGATCTCAGAGGTCCCTTCCAATCCCACGTGATTCTGTGGTTCTGTGACACAGGTCAAGGGGACACTTAATGCTGCGTTTTTATAGTTTGTGGAGGATTTAAGGGGAAATACAAACTGTTTCACAAGATCTTTTCCAGCGCTATGATCAGTGTAACACCATGGAATCAGCTGAGGCGGCTTTTCCAGGCACTATGTTGCAATCCCACTTTCAACAACGCAGAAGTTGTTACCAGCAAAATCACAGTGACTTACAGTGACTAAAAAGGTGTTTAAAATGTTCACAGCAGCAGCGCTTGGTGTTTTGACTGACTGAAGATGTCAACGTGTAGAATCCCTGGGGTATAATGAAATTGTTCTTTTTTTGCTTGCAGCGGTCTATTCCTTGGTCACATTACTACCCAAAGGCTAATTTCAGTAATAGCTTTATTAATTTTTCTCTTATTAGAGATGTGGTCACAGATTTTTTTTTCCCAAGAATGGCTAGACAGTAAGACAGTAACTAAAAGCCCTCTTGGCTTTTAGCTGCCAAGAGAATTTTTACAAGTTGTTGAATGACCACCCATATTCTTGTAATATGTAAAATATTTTTAAATTGATTGTATTTTTTTTTTCTATTTATAGCTGCAAAATTTTTGGTTGCCTGACTGATGTGTTTTTTCAGCTGCTGTACATGCATGATGCTCATAAATGGTGTTCTTATAGTGACAGACACCGATCAGCTCTTGAGCCCCTGAAAATTACCATCGCCATTTGCAAAATAAACAGGCAACTTGTGCAAGCACACTGTAGTAAAGCTTTCATGAGCAAAACACAGCATCTAATGTACCATTTATCACAAAATCATTTATATTTGCATAGGCTTTTCGTTGCATTACTGAGGGGTCAAGCAAGGTTTACCAGTTTTCTCATCTCCAGAGCCAAGATTCTCATACTCATTGGCTTCCAATTTAAATCTGAGCCTGAATTTCCTGTGAATCTTGGGATTCTTATCACACATAGTTCCGTCACCTGTACTTGATGATGAGGATGTTGACTAGGGTCCAACAGGGTTTTTTTTAACTCTTAAAAAAACATATCTAAGCATTTGACAGAATTAACAGTGTTGATTAGGTGTTGATAGTATTTTTAGAATGGTAGCTCAGCTGTCAGGAAATGATAGCAAAATGGTTCAGGAAATGAGCTTAATTGTGGAGCACACCTGAAAACAAGGAATAGTTGAAGTAACTGCCAGCTGATTGATACACCTGCCCCCAGCCAACTTAAGTTACTGTGGTTTTTCTGGAACCCGGGGATGGGGCATCCACGACTTCTCTGGGCAACCTGTTCCAGTGCTTCACCACCCTCACACCAAAGAATTTCTTCCTAATATCTGATCTAAATCTCCCCTTTTCCAATTTAAAACCATTGCCCCTTGTCCTGTCACTGCACTTCCTGACAAAGAATCCCTCCCCAGCTCTCCTGTAGCTCCCTTCAGATATTGGAAGGCTGCTCTAAGGTGTCCCTGGAGCCTTCTCTTCTCCAGGCTGAACAACCCCAGCTCTCTCAGCTTGTCCTCACAGCAGAGGTGCTCCATCCCTCTGA
>JAOQGH010000019.1:77857462-77877638 GCA_025769975.1 Gallinago jamesoni
GAGCCTTCTCTTCTCCAGGCTGAACAACCCCAGCTCTCTCAGCTTGTCCTCACAGCAGAGGTGCTCCATCCCTCTGATCATCCTCATGGCCCTCTGCTGGACCTGTTCCAACAGGCCCATGTCCTTCCTGCTCCAAAACTGGACACAGTGCTCCAGGTGGGGTCTCACAAGTGCAGAGCAGAGGGGTAGAATCACCTCCCGTGACCTGCTGGCCACACTTCTCTTGATGCAGCCCGGGATAGATTTTGGTTTTAGGACTGAGCAAAAATCTTTAATAAAAGACAGTCATAAATGACTTTAAGTTTAGTTTCTGCTTTTGATGTTTCCAGAGAGTGCCAATTCCCACAGTGACATACCGTTTCTGGAGGGATGTGTATGATTCTTCTCTTGTGCTGCGATGGAGAGGAAATCTCTGCAAGTGGATTAGAAAAAGGAAACATTAAGGGCTTTTTGTTTTTTTTTCCCCCCTCAGTCTAGGGATTACACTATGAAAAGCTTCAGTCTCTTTATGGATCCAATCTAAAGTTTCCATAAACATGCTGTGAATTAGGAGATTTTCAGTGTCACAGCAGTAAATTCTAGTTTCTGGAATATAATGAAGTGCTAATCTGGCTCACTGTTTTTGTTCATATAGAGACATTTCACTAGGGTTGGACCCACATCTCTGTAGACCCTGTCTTATGCCCCAATCAAACATTTCTTCAAAGTATTAAATGTAGAAATTAAATGTAGAAAACCCCGTCCTTATTGTTATATTGTTAGGGCTGTGTCCTGCTGTTTCCAAACTAGGAGACTTTACCTCTTATTAGTATCTCACTGTAACAGGCATTACACTATCTGTGCTAGATTTGCATTTGCCAGGCCCACAGCAGGGGCTGACATCACTGTGATAATAATCCTGAAATCACTGCCTTCTGCAGAAAATCACTTTCGTGACCCGTTGTTTAAAGTTCAGCTACTGGTATTTGTTTGGTTGGTTTGGTTCGGTTTTTTGTTTTGTTTTTTTTTTCTTTTTTTTTTCTTTTCATTTCCTCTTCAAAACAGACACTTGGAGAGCCTTAAAATGCCCTGTGCATGTGGGTTTAAGTAGGCAGAGATTGGCAGAGGGGTGCAGTAAAGGATATGTGTGGATCTGGGAAAAATTTGGGGAAACAATGATGGCCTTTCTTTAACATTTAAAGCTTTAAGAAATGCCAAAGCAGTAATCATCTCTGTCTGAGAACTGGTGGTGGCAGAAATCAAAAGATATGGTTGAACCGTTCAGCTAGTGATCAGAACAGTCAGGTGAACTTTTGCGCCCTTGAAAGGTAAATTGAGAGAGTCTCCTATTTAAAAGATCTCTGGCATAACTGAAATAATATCAGAATGCCTCCAGTCAAATCAGTCAATAAGATATAATTAACATTGGAATGCTCCCACTCTCTGACGACCCAATTATTCATTCAGTTTTGCAACAATAGAGGAAGAGAGTAATTCAAATTTTTTCAGTAAATGCCACTCTAAATTACAGGAATGAGATGAAGTTCCGAAGTTGAAACACCTTTAACTCCTTTAGAATATAGGTATCTCCTCAGGGGGTTCCTGCTCCACTTTTTAAAAAAACACTTGCAAAACCACAGTGATTACCACCAGAAGGCACCTTACAATGCTCAAGTATCAGGAACACAACCTTACTTTGTATTCTAAGAGCTGATAATCTCAGGTACCGAGGGGGACATAAAGACCTCCTAATGACAAGTATACACACACACACACATATATATATACACATATATATATATAAAGGAGGAAAATCAGACTCCTATGGATAAATCCCGCTATATCTGCCCAGTGGAAGGGAATGTGATGAAGTTGTTTTCATACGCGTCTCTAAACACATTCAAGAGCTCACTTATGACAACTGCAATTGTTCTTCTACAAATCTCCTCATCCAGAGAGGTCTCTTAGTGCGATAAGCAACACTTCTCACTATCCCATAGTTTTAAAAGTTTGTCTGTATTTTTACTTCATTGCAATAAAAGGAAGATTAACTCATAGAAATTGGCTAAGAGGGCTTTTGTCGTTATCAGATGATTATTTTTGATTCTGTTGCAAATGTCAGCATTGGTTTCAAATGTGTTATTTAAAACTTGTGAACCATAAAGTCGAGTGTTTCTACTGTGGTAAGCCATGGCTAGGTAAGTATCATAACTAACAGTGCCTTTGACAGAGGTGGGTTTTTATTTTGAGGAGTTCACTTCTGGTGCCAATGACTCTACTACTTCTACTCTGCCTGCATCCCAGCAGTTAAGAAATAAATTGAGTTTTTTTCTGAAAAATGAGGTCTTCATTAGTATGGTTCAGCTGCTGTTTCCTCAACCTGTGGTTTCATCTTTACAAGTTTTTTTCCTGTAAAGACTTTTCCAATCTAGCAGTGAGTTTTCTTCTTTCTCTATAACAGCAGGTCTAAGGTTGTGTCAACAGGCTCAGAGTTTAAAAACATCTTTATGGACTCACTTTTGAAAACAACACATTAAAAAAAAAAAAAAAAGTAAAAACAAAGAAGTACTCCAAGAGGCCAGGCTTTCATAGTAGAAGGTGTTTCTGACTGTGCTAGACTGTGCAGTTCAGCAGGTAGGAGGTGGGGCAGGAAGGTGCAGGGTTCTGCAACCTAGAATAGAATTGGGCTCATTTGGGTCATGAGATGCATTTTGAAGTCCGAAACTTGAAACCAGGAGAAAAAAAAATAGTTAGAGTCAAAACAAGGAAGAGAGCAGTTCCTGGTTGGAGGATAACTCTTCGTAAGATATAAATGGCAAGATTTCTGTTCTGGCCCATTCAGAAGATTCTTTGTGTAGTTGCATCGCATGGGGCATTACAGACACATCCACCTTATCCTAGAATTTAATCCTTCCAATAAGATGATATGAAATGCTTTATAGTGCCTTCACTGCAATTCTATGTGCTCAAAACTAAGCTCCTACAAGCCAAGGCAGTCCCATAGTTCCTTGAAAATAAAAGAAAAGAAAAAAAAAAAGCATTCTTCTGTTGAAGAAGAAAGTTTTGGCCTGCTACCAGTCAAAAAAACAGGGGTGGGACATCTGTAACATGACTTCTGTGAAATCATGACAAATTATTTCTGAAAAAAAAAAATATGATGTTTTATTTATTGCTATATAAAGACACTGTGATAAGCCCGACTCTGTGTAATTGATTGTAAATTATGAATTACTTTCTTGTTTACTTGAGTCTGTAGAGCTTCTTAAGCAGCTTTTCATTAACTGGCTGAAATACCAGAACACAGCAAAGTAAAAAAACCACATTACTACTACTACTACTACCTACTACTACTACTATTACTACTACTACCACTACTACTAATAATAATAATGATAGAGTATTCATGTAAAGCAGAATATGTCAGAATTTGGTATTTTTTAAAAAAATATAATTCCAGAACACTAAATTAAATTTATCAAGTTGCATCAGGACAAATTAGACTTAGGTTAGGATCAGCCCCACTGAGAAAGGATTTTATTTTGGTGTTGTTAGTGTACAAGGTTAATAGATTTTCTTCCTACAAGTTGTATCCTCTTTGCTTTTGAGTTCTGGTACGTTTTTAGGGAACTTATTTATTTGTATAACCTCACATACGTAATGCACAAATGTAAGTATTTATATTTTATGGATAAAAGATGTGTTTCTCCATCTTGTACAAAATATATGGGGAAATATACTCAAAAGCTTTATATCGTACCTTTGAAGCTCTTGTCAACTGTATGCATCAAAAGAAGATTAAAGTGTAGTATGTGTCAGGACCTAGGAAATGGCACAGATAATCTGCAAGAATCCATTCCTGTGTGAGTTTGGGCTTTTTTTTTTTTTTTGGCAGGGGAGAAGGAGAGGAGAAGCAAGGAGATTTAGCATTACACCATCTCGTCTGCATCTCGGTGGAATACCACCTCTAAATAGAAGACAACCCCAAGGGTGCTCATGTTGGAGGATTACTCTCCCTTCACCTGAAGTATGCGATCCACCTTGCTGTGCTGTGTCTTCACTGGATTTTGGAAGCTGAGTTGGAATTTTTGACTATCTGCTTCCTGGCAGCAGAGCTTTCACTCTAACAGAGTGTCCGGGGCTGTTTTTCAGATAACATTGTATATATTCCTTGGGGTTTATTAATATTTAACTTTAGCACGTAGTTTAGTTAGCTAAATTGGCTGACTGACCTCCTAGTGTTAATGGAGAGAGTTGGCCCGTAAGGTGATTTTCAAAATACCAGCCTAACTTAGACTGTGAATAGCCTCCTGAGGTGCCTTATCGTCTATCCATTGACACAGATTGAACTTGAAATACTGTTACAAATGTCCCCTCATCCTTCATTGCTACTGTAGTACTCTCAATATTTCCCTAAAAACTGAAGTTTACAACATACTTTTGTTTCTATATGCACATACTAAAATGCCTGTGACTGTCACTGGAGAAAATCTCAGCAGTTAGTTCCAACTTCTGCTCCACAGTGAGCATGTCCATGCCCTTGATAATCTTAAAATTGTTGCTTTGTGAAATTAGTACTTTGATGCAATGAAATACAGTCAGTAATGAGGCCCAGGCTCATGCTAATGGTTGGTTTCTAATTCATATGTCTAGGAGGGACATGCCAGTGTGGAAAACTTTGAATTCCGACCCTTGAACAGTCAACCTAAATACTGTATTAGCATACAATGCACTTTATGTAAATTTATCTTTTTCTAAACTGATCCAATATAAATTTGCCCAAGCCTACTTTCTAATCTTGATGGATATATTCTAATTAGGAAAATTGACTTGTATCCCAAGTGACATAAATTAAAAACTTAAGGATAAATACACACCTAATTGACTGGTGGCACGCTGAGGATATTTGGTTTGCAGATGAGAATGTTCATGGAGATCGTTTGGCAGAAAGCTGTGTGAAAATATATTATTGTGATGTGGATTGTATTTTGCCCTGCAAAGATATAGGGTTTTTAATATTAGTGGTAGCTGAGTCGATTGAAGCGTTAGCGAGCAGTTGATGTTTTCTATATGCTGTTTGTTATGAAACTACCTCTGACATACATCAAATAATGTTTCCTGTTGATTGATCTAATTATATACATGTAGTTTTATCAGAGCTTTGTGAGCCTGGAGATACCCGTGTTTGCTTAATGTTCGACAAGCACAATTCAAAACCCTCTAGGCTCACCAGGCCTGTTTCCATAATCCTTAATTGGGAAAAGTAAGCCTTGAGAGTTTTGAAATACCATGCTGAAATTGAGCTCAGGGGCTGGTAACGGGAACCATGAAACCTCCCTATGCAAGCTCAAAAACAATATTGCTTAACCCCCTCCATGCACAACCCCCCCCAGATATTTAGCAGATAGTCTAAAAATGTGCAGCTATGACACAACTAGACTTTAAAAGTTTATTTTGAATAAAATACTTTGGTTTTATTTTATTTTAGAAAACATAAGAATTAAGTCTTAAGAGCTTATAATATTTCTGAAGAAAAATACTGGTTTATGTTATTTTTTTCTCAACTGTCTGAGGGGAACTGTTGTGGAAATCAACTAGGCTTAGTAATATATAAAGGTAGTTGAGTTTTATCAGATTACACAGTAGGAATATGGTCAGGATTGGAGATTCATTATTTTCTTCTTCATCCATTTCAGCTGCCTTTCTGAATTCTGTACATTACTGAAGGATTGTATGGATGGCTCTAAATACTACTAATAAGTTTCATTATAAGAAACAGATCCCCATATACCTTCATGCTTTTCTACATATTTGTCTTTTCCAGCTTTTTTTATGCTCTGGCCAGATCTTTCTACTCATCCTGCCACTAATTTGCAGGACAGATCTCTTAGTACCTAAGATCTAGATAATAATTTAAAAGATAAAAAAATGGAGAGTAAGTTAATAAAAGACAGGCAGAGCATGAAACAGTTTACACTGGTTTTGTGTTATTTTGCGTCTTCTGTTGATATAGATTTACCTCAGAACAATGATGGAATGTGTTGAATAAGTGGGAGAGGAGCTCAGGAAGATACATGTTTATTAAAAAGTGCTTTCTTCAAGGCACAGGTAATTAGATTTGTTCTGAGGAAGAAAAGAAATATATTGTTTATCTTCTGAACCTCAGCTGGGCAAACACTTCTTGAGCATTGTGAGCTGAAACAGTGTAGAAGTACACATTTCAACAGGGACCTCCAAGCTGGGAAAGCTGCTGGCAAAACTTAGTTTTTGAAGATTCAAGATTGCTCTTGGAAACATTCCCCAGAAAATTATTATTTAGTGTGCTACACTAAATGCTATATAAAATTATAAGGTGGCTGTTACTAAGCACTACACTAAATATAAGGACAACACAATAATGCAAGAATTCAATATGTTCATAAATTTAAATTCAGGTTTTGTTAAGATGACAACATTTTAATTGTATTTTGAAAAAAAACATTTACATAGCTTTTGGTCAGTGTCTCTTAAAATTTATTGTCATATTCTGCTTGCCATTTATGGATACTTTCATAATTTCCTTTTGTTTTCACAGACAGACTGTGGTTATGTTAAACTAGTTTTGTTATATTAGCTATAGTGTTATATAATTTTTAAGTGTATTTTGAAGTTGCATTGGAATTTCTTCAGCAGCTGAAAGCAACATTTTTAGATGTAGAAGTGTGACTTAGCAGTTATGGAATGCACAAGTGATGATAAAGTAGGTAAAAAGCATAAAAAAACTGCAGTCTTGATGGAAGGAAGGCAGATGAGAAAGATGGTTTTAAATTTTTTTCCACTAGATCTAAGTTAAGAATATTACCCATAACACTACATAATTGAATTAGTATATTAAAATCTTAGTATTAAGTCTAAAGTCTGAGTGAGAGGCTTAGTGGTAAAAGGCTGTTAAAACTTAATTTCTTCTAAGTGGGATTTGAAGGAAAGAACTGTGCGCTCATAGATATGGGGGAATGAAAGTTTTTTCTGAAAGTGTGGAAGATGAAGTCTGGTACACAGAGGGTGTTTTCTGTTGTGTTTTGTTGTTGTTTATTTGGGGTTTTTTTGTTATTTGTTTGGGGTTTTTTCAATATATTTGTAATTGTTAAGTTATACAAACTCTAGCAGTCACCCCATCAGTGTTTTTTGCTAGAGTGATTCAGCAAATCTGAGCCAGACTTCCAAGCAACTGAGAGATCAGGCAAGATCAAAGAAGCTCTAAGGTAAAATGTCCATTGTGTCTGCCACAGTTCTCTAAAATTTGTTTGCAGTGTGTCCCTTCTCTGACTCATTGAGTGCAGCCACTCTAACAAGAGGTTGTAACTAAAGTTCAGATTTCCTTGCTCGAGGTAGCATGGATTTCCCAACAGTTCGGGTGCCAGTTTGAGGAGATGGATGGAGGATGCAGGCTCTGTGGATGTGTGACCAGACACCACTGGGGTGTCCATTCTTGGCTGGCTGTGACACGGAGTTCCTGGGCTACGCACGAGCCCATAGTTTGCTTATTTTCTTTGTGCTGCTCAGTCTTGCTGGTGGTGTGTGGTTAATGCTATCTGGACTCCTGACTCGTGTTTAAGACTCACAAGCCTGCCAATGGATAGCAGATGTTTCTCTTAATAAGCATCTACTGTCTAACAATCTCCAGTAGGGGATGGAGTCTCTTGGTGTGTGTAAAAGCTTATGACATCAGCTACACCTCTTGATGCTCCAGGCCTTATCTAACTTCCTCAGCCCCAATAAATGTGGTTTTCTTTTCTGGAGCATTTATATTTTTGATTAATACCTCTGCCATCTGTGATTCTAAAGGCTTTCTTAACTGCTAATGAAACATCTCCCTCCAGACAGCTGTGGTGTTCTCTGCTGCTACAGCAAGTTATAAATAGATGCTAAAAAAGAAATAAGACACCATATTTTCTGTGTCTACAAGATGCTATACTTTTGCATGCTGGCTGCTTAATGCAAACCAAATAAACCAGATGAAATATTCTAAACAGATTAATATGTGAGCCTCCTCTCACTGGTCTTCCTCTCTTGTAAACATTGGTTAACTTAGCTACATAAATAGTAGTATGTGTATAGTTAGTGAGTTAGCCTTCTTAAATCTATAATACAAGTTTATAATGGAGGCAATGTCATATAGTATTTAACTCTGACATTTAGTGTTTGCCCTAGTAGATGGTCTTCCTTTTACTTAAGTGCCATTACTTTTATGTAGTCCATTTTCATTGCATTTAGTCCCATTTTAGTAATAACGCTTGCATGATTTACCAGGCAAATGCAATCTTTGCCCTGAATGGCACAGTGCAAGAAAAAATGGAAGCTGTTAAGAGGCTGAATGGCAAAAAAGTATTATTGACCTATGCTGGCAGCCATGTGTTTCAATTATTTTCAAGAATCCATTTGTCAAATAAGTGAAGCGATGTGGGACGTCAAGTTCAAGCTGGGGTTAGTGCCTTTCTACATCTGATATGATGTATCTTCTGTAGCCATTTAATTGAATTACCCAATTTATTTTTCAAGCAACAATGCTCTACCAAGAGCCATGACATTAAACAATTAAATACGAGTTTAAAAGTCTGCATTTTGTGTAGTTCATCATTTCTCTGCAGCAGACAGTCGGCCTAGGGTTGTGCTGCATTCTGGTACGGTAAAACCTTAGTGTCTCAGGGAACCCCCATCCTGTCCTGAACAGCAAAAATTTTGAGAGCAGCACACATGCAGAACCTGCACATCCATCGCCTGGTCAATGCTGGAGAAGTTGCCCACATCATTTCTTGGGAGATGAGAAGAAGGAGCTCTTGTTAACTCCCAGGCTTCAAGAGCTCCTGGGTTTTTAACTCGGAGATTAGAAATTTAGAAAAGGGGCTAAAATGAAGAAATTGTGAACAAGAGGTTGGGGGGAAGGCTGCGGTGAGACTTAGATTACAAAACTTCCTCAAACTTTTGCAGCTGTAATAATTGCCCAGTCTGTGCTGTCTTGATCAAATAGCACGAGATCTGTGCTTTTTTTTTTATTTTGTGTTACAGTATCTGTAGTGCAGTAACTGTTTGCTTGGGTGCTCATATGCAGAAGTAGTCTACCTCATTATTCTTCCATAAATATTTAAAATATTTTTATCAATTTTACTAAGAATTAAATTGGAGACCTGACAGTTTTATTTTCCTTGTGGATTCTTGGTGTTATCAGAAATCAATGAAAATACAATTTTTATGAATCTTAGAGATATCCTTTTGTTATATACGTACAGGTACATATTTTGATATGAGAAGAATAATTACTGAAACACAGAGAACAGTAGTGACTTATTTTTTTTTCAATTAACATTCAACAATTAAATTTTAATATGGTCAGGGAATTGTTCAGAGCCTTTTGTATGGGGATACTGCACCTTTAATTATCTGCCCTCTGGTGCCAAGCCTTTTCTTTGAGTGCTTCCATAAAAGCTTATTGCAGCTAGTTATTGAGCAAATTAGTACTTGAGTTTTGGTGAAAAATGTCTTTATTAGTCCTAAAACCAGAGTCACTGTGCATTCCCAGAAGGCGTGATTTTGTTTGATGAATAAATCTAGTAATTATCCTGCTGTTAGGGCTGTACCGCAAATGTCATAAGCAGATAAACAGAGGGAGTAAGCCTTCCGTAAATTCTCTAATTATCTATGTTGGACTACTTATTGCCTGCAGATGATTTATGAGCATATTGATATATCCTTAAGTATTTTCATTTGAGTTCACAGATGCAAATAATTAAGGCAGTAGTCATTTGCGAAAGAAAGTGGCAGGTCAGGGTCATCTCATTATTAAACTTGTGCCCATGTTCATACTGCAGAAGAAGATGTAGGTATGAGCTGTTTGATGAGGATATCTTCTTCGGCACCTTTACCATTCCCTTTAGTTTTTACTATAATTCTCCCAACAGTCTGTAAATATCTCTTACACCTCAGTTCGCTTAGATCCTCTCAGGTCAAAATAGAGATGACTCGGATTGATTTCCAATACCCAGCACGTGTGTTAACCTGGAGAACCACATTGGAAGATTGTTAACTAATAATGATGCTGAAGATGGTAATTTTCTTCAACTTGCTGTGGCTGTTTAAATGATAGCGGGTTCATGCTTTTGCATGGCACCATTTTAAACCTTGTTGTATCTCTTGGGGCAGTCAATGGGGCAGGAATAAAGGCTTCCCCTTCCTTTCTTGAGGAGGACCACAAAGAACATATAGAGCCCTTTATGTAGAAGCATATAGCTGTAAAAGTTTTTAAATAACCAAGACCTCCATGTGTGCAGCAGGAGTAAGGTGTTTTTCTCCATTTCAGCTGCTAAGGGGGGAAGTTTCTGCTGAATATTCAAGATACAGAGAACTTGCCTCTGGCAGTAGAAAACAGCTGAGTGAAAATACTGGGAAGGCAGGCGCTATACAATGTGTGCGGTACCTTATCTCTAGAGGCATCTGGGTTTTGTATGTTTATATTTGCATGCATTTCTCTTGTCATATGCTTATTTATCTGTTTTACCTGCCTAACAGTACACAGAGAATTTGGCATAACATATTACAAGTTTTTGTGGGTGATGTTTTTAGTTTTCTTTATAAGTTGCTGCACTGGAACTGGCGTGATTTGTGGGGTGAATTACAGAATTAAAGCAACTTTAAGTGCTCACTGACAAAATTGGGTATTTAGAAGTGTTGCAACAACTTTCGCTCAAGGCTAATTCACAAAGTGCATTTCTTCTGTTGTTATAACTATTTTAGTTATTTAGTTATGCTTTAGTAAGCATATTTTAACAGATTTTGATATGGGGAAGGGAGAACCAACATCTATTCTATTGATATATTTAATATTTAATCTTGCACATGAACTGCAGTCATAATAACTTACTTTAGCAGGACTCGTTTTCAGAAATCCCAGTAATTGCATGAAGCTTGAAGATCCTCAAATGGTCCAACGACAGACAAGTCTTAGCTGAAAATTCTCCTCAAATTTTTCTAAAGGAGAATGTGGATTATGCCCCAGAAATTATGGTAGTGACTATGGTGCTGTTTGACTTGCTGCCTGGAGTTTAATTACATAGCCAATGGTGTTAAAAGAATAAAATAAAATATTTATATTATTAACACAACACCTGTGTTGTAGGGTGGGCTGATTTTGGACAGGTTTGTGGAGGTGCAGAAGTAGGACAGCCTTGACCTTCCAGCCACATAGAAAACGACCTGGGCATGTCATTAGTCTACTCTAGGAAAGATGGTCTTTCTGGTAATTCCATGTGGGCATAATTAATTTAGATGTCACTTTAAGTATTATTACATAAATGGTATGTGAAATTGGACAGAATTGCACTGTTTTGTCCCCGACACCTGCATACCATGGATCTGTTTCCTGGAAGAACAGGGGTGGTTGTGTTATTAGAAGATTCTCCTTAACTTGAGTTTTCTCCAACTCACTGACCTCACTGCCCCCCAACTTTTGTTGCTTGAAATGTTTCTTTTGTAATTCAGAATTAAGCCTTTAATTTTTATTTTATTTATTAACTGCTTCTCTGCAGAGGCAAAATACATGCATAAGAAAAAAGATGTTTCATGGAAAACACTGGAGGAATCCATGATTTTCAGAAGGCTATTAACAATTAATTAGGGATTAAAGGCTGAAAATCTGTCAATCCACTACTAATCGGTTAAACCCCACATGCCATCAGCTCATGGGTCAGAACTTTTCATGACTCATGCTGCAGCAAATCTGTCCATATAGATGAATCTGGCTTCCTTGTGCACACATGGCATAAGATGTTGTTATTGCTATTTTTAACTTAGAACAGTAACGATTTTCACCAAGGTGATTTTTAGCTCTTTTTTTGTTTGTTTGTTTGGGTTTTTTTCCCTCATAGTAACATTAGTGATTTGTGAGCCAGCAATAGCTAGAAAAATGAGAAACAATTAGTGTACAGTGATTTTAGGACTTTTATGTGAATAATCAGTCAAATATTTAAATCACTTTAATGCTGCTCCCACTGTGTTCTTTTTTGGGGCTTAATTTAATAGTGTTTATTGGTACGTATGCTTATACAAACCTGCTTTTGGGGTACATATGTGTGAACATGTCTATAAATGGAAATCAAATTTCCATCCATGTTCTATGAGGTCTTTGCACATTTTTTCAGTGAAATAATGAAACCAGTGCTATCTGACATCTGACCAATCACTGTATTTTTGGAAAGTCAAATATGAAAGCTTAATACTTAAAACAAACTAATATTAAGAGATTATAACAGTATTGAGAGACGCACTCAAATAACTGAAATGTTCAGATATAGCATAAACCCATCAAGGTTGTATATGAACGTAGCAGGAGACAGAATTAGCTGCTTGAAATATTTACAGGGAATTATTCCATTTGTTGTAGTGTGTGTGAGACCTCATAGGACATTGAGAGGGTCAGTGATCACCCCATTAATTGTGAATGACTTCCTAAACTCCTGCCTGGTTCATGATGAAGAGATGAGCTGATGTTATACAGCAAGACTTAAATCCTCCTCCTAATGAGTGACTTCTTTTTTGTGGAAAAAGAAAGAATGGAGCCTCCAACAACCAGAGGTTTCATGATTTCTGGGGTGGTTTTCCACTGCTAAAAGCCAATGGCCACATAGCCAAGAGGAATCAACTGCCATGTGGAATTGTTACTTGGCCTCTGCCACTGTCTTTTATTAGGCATTATACGAAAGCTGGCCCAGATGAATGGCTTTTTTATTTTATGAGAATTAATAAAACTGGGCTGGGCTTAGTGAAATTAGTTTCATAAAGGTCAATAGATATTCGAAAATACCTCTCCTGATTTGTGCAGAAGGTGTTGACTATTTACATGTAAGAAAACAGTGCAAATATCCAGATACTGTATTCTGAAAGCATGTGATATCTAGTTAATAAATTATGTATTACATATATTCAGAAGAAAGTCCTGAAAAGCAAAAATAATTCCAGCAACAATATTTCATTATATTATTGGTAGCATTTATTACTCCTGTACTATTCAGCATTGTTTTATTTAAAATTTGTACATTAAATGTGGCAGTGGGAATCACACATTAATAGGTCAGTTTATGAGAGGATATAATTAAATTATCCTATTTCGTTTCAGTCTTGAAATTTTGTCATAGATTTTTAGTGATTTCTTTTTATTTTGGAAATAATATTTTAAAATTTAGCTTTTTGTATATATTCATATATGTATACATATTTGATTTTAAAATCTATGAGTGTCATTGAGTCCACTTTTACTTCAGGACTAATTATATACTGACTGTGTATTTGCGGTTAATAAGCTTAGATACTAGGGGAAAAATCAGTGAAAAAGATTACACCACAGATAATTAATAAAAATCAATTAGTTTGTTAATGAGTACAATGCCATTACCCAAGGTGGCAGAAACCAGCTGGGGAAAAAAAGCAGCATCCCTGAATAGGACATATCAGATGCCTGTGTTCTGCTGAGAATTTCAAAGGAAATAACTATAAGAGGCAGCACTACTTGGGTTAAAACTAGCTAAATTTCCTCTTGAGATTGCAGCTCCTCTAGCTAATAAATCTAGTAAAAAAGTGATTCACCTTTAGTGTATGCTATAAACCATTTTCTGATGCCTTAAGTACATTGCTCACTGCCCTGTATTAAAAACAAAACCCATAGTTGTAAATGTCAATGACTAGGATTGTTAGAGCTCTTGCATCTCCTCGCTTTAGTGTAAAAACTGGAAACACCCATTATCTCTTACATGACTTTAAGATAACATTTTGCATTCAGATATATAAATGGCATAAAGTCAAACATGATCTGACAGAGAAATGCAAAATGCCTTCAAAGAGTCCTTGGACTAAAATGGAAAAGTTCAGTGGCAATGCTTATTCATTTGCAAGCACAATTTTGTAGCACAAAACGTACAACATTTCCATCACCTTTCTTTTATTTTGTCTATTCACTGATAAACTGCAATTAATTTAATCAAAGCCTATGCAGAACTGAAAAAAAAATTATAACTCATGCACACATTGTCAACCATATAATTTATTTTTGATATTTTTGTTTAGTATATCTGGAAAGAAATAGACATTTCTGTGGCAAGACAGAGGAAGGACCTTGGATTTGAAATCATTGTATACACTTCAAATTTTATTATTATTTTGGAAAGTCAAATATGAAAGGAATGGAAAATAAATATCTGTAGAAAGTTAAAGTATTGATGGCACTAAACCTCAAAGTGTCTGCATGGTCAAGACAGATAGATACCATAGTAAAAGAATTCCTGTTATAAACAATTGCTTCAAGGAATATTTTCTGTGTGAGAGGAGAACTTCTATTGTTAAGTATGGTACAGACATGAGGTAGATAAATATGGCGTTTTTATGCAAATATAGTAGTAAAGTAACTACAATGTTGATTATTCAAAAGAGTTCCTGTTGTCATCCTGTTTTGGGAAACCTGACACGGAGTCACCGTTGTGTGTTTAGGGGGATGGCAGGTGATCTGAATGATGTGAAGTCCTAACGAACAACTTGTGAACCTGATTTTACTTCCATAAACACTGAGATTTTAAAGTTTTCCAACGATATGGGGGAGAGACAAACATCTTTTTCTGCTTTTGAACAACTGGAAAGGCATTCCAATGTTTAAAATTTGGGTATGGGACTCAAGAATAGCTCTTTGTACTGCTGACTTTCCAGTTTTTGTTATTTATGTGTATGTTGGTTGTTCTTCTATAATATGGGCATTACAACAACTTGCTTTGAAAATCTACATTTTGATAATATAAACTGTTTTATCTAATTAAATAGTACTAAAAAAAAATATTTATTTTCTCTTCTTTTACTCTACTCTGTTACCTCACTATAGGACAGATTCTGTTGTTTTATACAGCCATGAATTGTCTGGATGACCTTTTAAAAATTACTATCTATTTAAAAACATAAGCCCAACAGAAGCATAACTTCCACATTACACTGCTTGCAATCACAAGTGTTTTCTCATTAAGCTGTGTACCTGTGGCAGGTAAAAGCTGTCAGAACGTAATCTTTGTGTCAAGTGAAAGGTTCAGACAAGGTGTACACTCTTTAGAAATACAGAGGAGAAAAGTTCCAAATTTGAATAATTATCCCCCCATTTCCATATAGAACATCTCAATTTTGAAGAACCTGTGCCAAGCTTATTGCTTGTCTTGTATAGCACATCATGGAAACAGCAGAGAGTTGTGAAGGATGGTTCATCTTGGAAATACTTTAACATTTTTAGTGGTAGAGTTGAATTTTCCATATTTAACCTTCAGTAATCTAGCAAGCAATGGACTACTTTAATGTGATTCTTGGCACTCATTAACCCTTGATTACCTTTTCCATCAACCAGCAGAAGCAGGTCCTTGGCATTTATTAGCTATTGATCTCTGTCTAAGGCCAGCGAGGTGCAGCACCTCATGTTCGTAGATGTTACCTGTTGAAGCCTCAAGAAGTATGAAGGTGAGAGTGTGCAACAGAATGTGTACAGAGTGGTTAATTTCAGAACTGAGACTACAATTTGCCTCATCATGTAAAGTTTCAGATTTATCCAGACTTCTCAATAGTCTATTTGTAAACGTTTATCACAATTTTGTGATATTTGCATGCATCATGTCATGTGCTCCAAACTCACTAAAGTTTATAAGGTAATAGTAAAGTCATACGGAGAATATTATTTTTATTGTTCCTATCTCTTGCTTGTTAGTTTAGATTAATGTCCTAATAAACAACTTCAGTTAACAGTACTGGTACTTGAAATGAAAGGTATTGAGAAGACAGCCTGTTACCAACACCCCTCTCTACATTTTGCCACTCTCGCTATAGGATATTGATTTTAGAGGTTTCTCTATTGTACATTATTTTCCGTGTGCACAATTGAGTGCGCCACAGAACTATTAACAAACACATTCTGTCCTGTGGTTTGTAAATGATGTGAGCTTGATAAAATGAATACTGTTAAGTTTTACTGAAAAAAAAAAAAAAAATCGTAAGCAATGTTTTTGTAGCTGTGATGGTCTCTGGAAGAAAAAGGGGATTTTTTTTTTTAAAAAAAGCTAATATCTTTAACTGTCTGTCTTACTTAATCAACTAATACACTTGGAAAAATGAATACCCTGGAATGTTTGTTCTCTTTTACCTCCTTCCCTAGCAATATCATTCTGCCCAACAAAAGGCATTACCTCTTCTTACCAACCTTCCAATACTGGAGTGCATTATTCATTGGAAATTATTTCCTCAGTTTATGATCAGTGTCTGAAAAGAGGTGCCTGCTATTTCTGATGATTCTTTCACTGCGTATGATGAACTTCAATTTACTTAATGGCTTTGTGTTTCTCAGTCCACACAAGGAGTTTTTAGACTCAGGTATTCCCTGTAACTCTGAAAAAGTGTGTCTGACTTTAAAAACGTTCTTCAACCTTGCTGAATTGAAGCCTAATGGCTAGCACTGCTTTCCTCTGCTTTCTCCCTTCCTGAAAGAAAATTAACAGCTAAACTACTGAACAACTTCTGGACAGCTTGCACTATATGCAACCACATTCGTTTCAAGGTATGTCTTGAATTAGAAGTTTTGTCTTCATCTTGTCCTATTTTAGGTAAATGACAATGAATGTCACGGGTCTGTTGGGTTTTTTTGTTTTTTTTTTTGGGGGGGGGGGGGAATTTTAATGCTCCTACCATCCATTACTGACGGAAATCACTGTTCTGGGTGCAAACAAAATATTAAAGTCAGCTGATCGCTTTGAAGGAGGGTGCTTGGGAGCTGGGGAGTTGTGGGAGTTACAGGGCGAGAAGCAATGAGCTGTTGGCATGCTTTCTAGTTGCACTCTCCCTGGACATCCCCAAAATTGTTTATTCAGTCCTACTAATTTTCTCTGTGCCTCTGGAGACGTGCTGGTAACCTTTCATCCCTCTCTGGTAGAGCTGGGGCTGGGAGTGGTGAGAGGCAGCGGTGCAGTTTGCTCCTGGTGAAGTATTGAGGGTCTGGACAGAAAGGCTGGAAGATGGATTCAGGGGAAACTTGTTTTATATCACTGTCTCATGAGCTTTCATGCTCTTCAATCTTTAACCTTTAAAAACAGCACACAGAAGATCAGACAACTTGTTTTTACATATTGCCATGTATGTAGAGTCTTCTTTATTCCATGTGCTTTTCATTCCATTTAGCAGACATTTTGCAAAAGAGGCAGTACCAACTTTGAACTCTTTTGGAGAACTGTGGATTGATATTTCAAAGGATAAATCAAGACAGAGCTTTTGTCAGTTAAAACAAAATAAACTTGTGCAGCATTTTAATGATGGTATGTGGAACATAAAAGTTCAGGGCCCTTCTCTGAATCAAGCAACATTAGAATTCGCTTGAATTCAGGTATTTTTCAGCTGTCTGCTCTATGTGTCTGTTGGACAGGGAGTTTTGGATACTAGTGACAAACACACCCTTTGCAGGAAAACTGGTTATTTTATAGTGTTTTTTTCAATCCAGAAACCTACCCTGTGCCTAAGGAAAAACTGACCAAAACTTACGTACTATACGCACAGAAATTAGTTTTGGCATCTGAGAAAAGCTGTGCTGAATATGTTCCCAATTCTTCTCCAGAGACAGTTGAATTTTGATTACTTCACAGTACTATTAAACCTAGAATAATGGTTAGCAACATTTAAATAAGTAGCATAAGTAATTTTCCAGCTTGGTACGGATGGCATTGGTAATTTCCAGCAGAATATCTACTAGATATTGAGAAGAACAGCAATCCTTTTCATTTATTATTAATCATCAGTTTACCAGTTGTAGTACTAAGTTTGACTCCTCTGCTTTTGTCATAGGTTTTTCCTTTTTGCTCCATGCTATTCATTTCCTTCCTTTGTCTCCATCTTTCACCTCAAACGGAGGAGAAGCACCTTTCTGAGAAAGGCTTGTTGGTCCCAGATTTTCACATCAGAAATTCTGCAGCTTAGCTTGTGTGAGTCCCAGGTCTCTGATATAAAAGCACATTTTTCCCCCCCTCTCTTGTTTAGCAATGACTTGTGAGTTTATATTAAGAAATAAATTGGTATGTATTTAAAATTAAAAGAATGCTCTATTGGCGTCCACTGATTTTCATGCTGCCGCTGTGCTTCATCAAACGTCGGATCTTTAAGACAAAGCTCAATGTGCTGAGACTTTGGGCTCAGGAACAGGAACATGCTTGTTAATGAAGAGCAAAGCTGTGCCCGAGCAAAGAAAAGACTACACCAGCATTTGTAGAAGCTGACTTTTACAGAAAGTGCTTATGGATTCTCCAGCTGCCGGTGAGATTGCATAAAATTCTGGTTACGTCAATGTATTAAGATATAGCAGAAATTAAAATGAAAGCAGGACATGGCAAAGGTAAAGTGAAAGATTTTGCTATTAGGCCATTGCTTTGATCATGAGGTTTCAAATATATCTATCATCCTACATCTGTGAGGCTGTATTAAAAGGTTAATGAAGTTTTGTACCTTTTTGGACTTATTATAACTAAATTGCTGTCTCAGCAAATATGTGGAATTTAGCACAGTGATATATCAGGAAACTGGTATTGGAAAAAAGACTGGAAAGTCATAGAATTTACTTTTAAATATATCTTAATGTAGTTCTTAGAGGAGTAACACGTTAATGCCATTGCAAAGGGCTGCACAATATGCCTGATTTTTCTGTAGGGAGTGTGGGTGGGGAAGGCCTTTTTAAAAAAGAAACTCTCATGTTTGGGCAACCGCAGTGCTGTGATTTATTTACAATTTATAGACCTTAGCATCAAATGTTCATCCTTTTAATGGTTTCAGCAAGACAACTGGTTTGCATCAGCCTTGTAGTGGAAGGCTCATATCATAAGACTATGCATGTAATAGTGATACTGTCATGTGTTAAATGAGCATAGCTTGAAGTATTATTTTTTTAAAAATTGAAAGGTTGTGGCAGTAATAAAAAGGTTGAATGGTAATGTCTCTAATTGAACAGTAAGGCCTCTTTCCTATTAAGTCACTCTTTCATCTGTCTTTTTAATTATTTCATTATCATTTTGTATTGCAGTTCACAATGAAATGACCATTTGTGTTTAAGTGAAAGCTAATTATTAGGACTGAATTATTGTGCAGTTTATTGATCCCTATGGTGGATTAAGGGCTTTAAGTTCGTCTAGACAGAATAGTTAGCAAAATGACAAAAGGAAACATATAAGACCCTTGGGAAGAATCCCTACGCTCCATAAGCAATTAATGCCTGCCAGGTAATGGAATTTAAGTTTATACTAAATCCAGCAGTGCTTTGACATTTCAACTGCCTTATAAACACATTAGTCTAATGAATTAAGACTTATGAATTGTGTTGATACACATGTAGGAGCAGTTGCAAATGCAGGGTATTTTTAGCCCCCCATTGATTGAATGAAAAATAGATAATTTTCCTTCTGAATTTGATGAAAAATGAAAAGTGCTCTGTGTAATGTTTATCTCTGTTCGTTCTGCTGTCTGTTGATGGATGTGTATTAACAATTTCCATTTCCCAAAGAACACTAATCTCTCTTATGGATGTGAAAAGTACGCAGTGATAAACCAAGGGAAAAAAAAAAAAAAAAAAAGGAAACAGCAACCAAATACAGTACTGCTGAGTAAGAAGCCAAACAGGCCATTCATCTCAATCCAGTGCTGGGCAAGTTTAAAAGCAATCTGTCATTATCTTGATGAGCAAGCCACAGCTTGTTCTAAGTCTACAGCCCTTTGCTGTTATTTATAAGAACATGTCCTTGAGTGGACTTCGAACAGATCAGACAAAGTGGTTTTGCTGGGTCCTCTTTTCTAATGTGACTTTTTATCCAGAAGAGCTCTGCTTTCAAAGACTTTCTAGGCAACATGCCAGCCATGAGATCTGTTCAAAGGAAACAAGATGGCTTTTAGCTACACGTTATAGTCTTAGGATTTTTACTTCAAATACTTTATTTTATATAAATGTTTCTGGTTAGTCATACTAATATTCTCTTTTTGGAGTTTTTACTTTGAAGGGTTTCTTTTGCTCCCTCCTAAACTCAGAAAAACTAACCTTTGGGAAGGCTGGCAAAACATGGCTCTCTAAATAGGACACAGGATGGAGAATCAGAAGACTTTCCTTGATTCTCTCTGTGGCAACGAGAGCAACCATGTT
>JAOQGH010000019.1:77878039-77908039 GCA_025769975.1 Gallinago jamesoni
CTCTCTAAATAGGACACAGGATGGAGAATCAGAAGACTTTCCTTGATTCTCTCTGTGGCAACGAGAGCAACCATGTTGGGCAACTATGTTGTGCAACTCATATTGGGGTACGTTTCCATGACAACCCATGTTTTGGGCCTCCCATTGCTTCAGAGAAGTAATGTTAGATTGGGAGGGTGTCATGCTCATGTGCTACATGGTGCCTGGTGAAGCTCTGGTCTGCATCCACCCAAAAGGAATGTGGCTGGAGGGACAGTCTGGTTTTATTCATATGGGTGATGTGCTCTCTGCTTCTCTTCCTATTACCACTGCCTTTTTATTTTACATGAAGAGTATAAGCTCCCCAGACAAAAGGAAGTCTCCTGTTTCACTCACGGCTGTCATATATCACTTTTAGCATGATGTTGACTTGAAGATAATACCACTTTTAAGATGAATGAAGGCTGCAGTGCTATAACGTTTACTCCCTCCCCCCACAAAAAAAGAGTAAAAATTAAAATTTATATGATCTGCCTCTTGATTAAGTTTAACTATAATTCATTTTAGTTTTTCATCTTACTTTTGTTGTAAATTAATTTACTTAAACCATGAGTGCAGTATAATATTTGTTGATTTAGGGGTGTTTATATAGTGTAAACTTCAGCTTAAATTTTTTTTTTATCTGAAGGGTAAAAATAATGAAAGCTATCTAAAAAAGGAATTACTAACATGTCCCCTTAAGGCAAAAAAGAAGTAATATATATTGTGTTTGATTCTGAGTATTTCGTTGAATAGACTTAAAAAAACCCCAACCAACACTACATCATTTAGGCTAAGAAAATGCCCATTCCATAATGACTTCACCAGCTACAGAAAATATTCTGTTCCTTCCAAGTTTGCATGGAATCTCAATAAACTACGCTATGCAATTTCCTTGGAAAAAAAACTTTCTTGGGGAAAAGCTGGGCAATGGCTGAGGGCTGCAGAGGAGTGAAGAAGCACCAGCAAGCCCTGTGATGTTGTATTGTCACGGTACCTTGGAGTGTAGAATGAGACTGCCCTTAATTTCCACCCCCTGGGAAGTCCCTTTGTGTTCCCATGCAATGGCCAAGACAGAGTGAGGAGCAACCAATGGTAAAAACACTCTTCCCATCTACTGACTTATTAAAAGTAAATAGGATGCAAACAGCCACGAGTTTAAGATTGCTTTCTCATCCATATTCAACATTTTTAAAAGGGCTAACAGTTTTCAACAGTATAGAGGTCCAATGTGTTGTGGTTATCATCATTGAGGAATGATTTGGACAAGAGTACGTGTTGAGGGGAAAGGCCTATCCATCATGTCCTTTATCCTGGAAGAAGGGGCAAAGATTAAGTCTACATCTGTAGAGTTTAGCTGTTGGCTACAAGTTCAGCCTGCATTAGGCAAGCTTGTGCAGCAGGAGAAAGAAACCTTTATAAAGTGACTTTAGTCACTTTTATAAAATGACTTTTAGTCTGAACACATTCTTTTCCTCTTAAAGTAATGGCTAGGTTATTTTCTTATCTCTGGGGGAACTGAGGTACCACACAAAATTAAACTGCAAACGTGATTTCTTAAGTCAGCAGTAGTTTCCTCTCCTGTAAAATGTATATATTCTCTCCATTATCAGCAAAAAATAAATTTTTGTTGGGTGCCAGAAAAGACTTAGGTTATTACATGGTTTGGAGCAAAGATTAGGAGACTACTGAGGTTCCCGCTGTGCAGGACCTTGAACAGCTTAACTCTTCTATGTGCATTTCTTCTGCCACTGAGATATTCTTATTTTTTCCAACTTTTGTATGCAGTCAAATCAAACAAACAAAGCAGAGGAACTCATAAATGCTGTATAACTCATAAATGCTTGTAAAATATTGTACCTCTTCAAACACCTCCAAAACATCTCAAACATGATCAGTGTTCCCCACACTACTCTCACTTTTGCTAATTTAGAGATTTAGGAGGTCAGCTGTGTCCTTGTATCTAGTGAGCTGTCTATTCTAGACTTCTTCCCTAGTGCTAAAAGAATATGCACTATTTAAATTAGTGTGCTGAATATGCCCTGTTTGCTAACTGTCCAACCATGCAATGTCTTTCTTTATTGAATCTGGTTCCTGGAATGAATATGATAAAAGACATGCTGGCTGATGGGCTTAGATTAACAATGAACCTAGTAATTGTCCGGAAATATATATTTAATTCATAAAAAGTCTTAAATCATGACATAATGATGGGGAGGTTTTTAAAAGAAAATGAAATACTAGTAATCACAAAATAATTGAGAATGTTGGAACTATTATTTTTCCTGACAGTATAAAACTTTTTACCATTTCTTTGCCGACATGTATAATTTTCATTATATTCACATATGTAAAATAAATTAAAATTAATTTACATAGCAATTTTTCTAGAAAGCAGCCACAGCTACAGAGGTGGGTCAGAAGAATGAAAATAATGCCTTGAAGTCTGTCTTTTTGTAAGAAAAAGAAAATTTTTACAGAAACAATATAGCAAATAATGCAATAGCACATAATATAATCAGCCATAATAGGATGAAATTAAGATTAGTGAGATTAATGGTGACTGTGTATTTAAAAAAAAAACAAACCACTGTCTCAAATTAGGTTCTGGAATGTTCTTCCAATGGGTATTGTTGGAGCCATGATACTTGCAACATTTCTAATTGCACTAAGAAAAATTGCATGTGCAGCCAAAATTATTTGTTAAACCTTTGCAGGTCCTGCAACTTTCACCTTTTCCATCGGTCTTTCATTCTTTCTGTATTTTGTGTTACCTATGAAATAATTTTTAAACTATTTGGGCTTAAATCTTCTCTAAGGACTTTAATTTGGGAGCACTGACACAAAGACTTAAATTTGCTTCATTTAGTGGATTTAGATCCATCTTCTTTTTCCTCATACAGACGAGATCAGGCATCGGTTTTCTGATTATTGAGTTCAAAGGCTCAGGGTTTTACATTTCTGTTTTCAGGTGTGTCAAAGTACTCACACTCACAAATATTTTTCAAGTGAGGAGAGAGGCAGAGAATACTAGAGATATTTGCTCCTCTGGAAGTAACTCAATTTTTACCCTAGTTCCTGGGGTAATATTTTACACAGATCCTTGAACAGATCTTGAACTCAGCCTGTTTCAGACTGTGTTTACAGACCAGGAATTGCTGCTCCTCTGCCTAGTATTTCCTCTGCTTAGGGACAGGGCCACTTTCTCTGACATTTGCCAAAGTGCCTATTGTGAAAATCATTTTGAGAATCGACATATTGGATTTAACACCCCTGGATCATATTTTCTTTCGGTGAGCAGTTGAAGTTGTTGAGTCCTGATTTGATGTCCTGACCAGAAAGCTTCACCCAAGCCAGGACAATTCCTCTCTTCAATCAACTGTCACCTGCTTCTTTCCTAAGACTTCTTATAAAATGATTTTGGAGTGTTTTGACTGCACTGGGCAATAGTATGTCAACATAGGAGTGTGATGACTCCAGACTATTTTGGCTTGTTTAGTCTTCTTAATAAGATTAACCAAAGCTTACTTGTCTATGAAAATGAAGGATTTATACTGTCTTATGCTTTCATTTTCATAATGAAGACTGAGAAACTTCTTGATTTCTTCCTTTCAAATTTACAAATTTTTCCTGGAGCAATCATCCCCTTCTGTCTTGGTCCATAATTCTGGCCTTCTCAAACCACCCAGGGACTTTAAACATCTCCAAGAACTTTAGGTAAAGAATCTCTTATCAGTGCAGGAGTGTTTCAACCAGATGTACTGGAGCTATTTCATAAAAGAAAATGGTTAAATATGTGGAATAAATGTCTTCAGTTGTGAACAAGCATGAGATTCCTTAGTTCCAAATGTTTTCCCTGCTGCTCACTGTGCCTTAAAATAGGGGTTTATCCTGGAGTACCTTCTGAGCCAATTATAATTACAGCAACCTGCTCTTTCCGCTATTGTTACTCAAAGTACCCTAAGTATTCTGCCAGAATTAGTCTTTTTTCATCATATTAGATGTCACACCCCTTTATTTAAGTTCTGGTTTTTGAGACCCCAGGTAACATAAGAGATGATCTATTTATGACATCTGTCAGGTCCTTGAGGTCAATGACTCCGGTGGGCTATGCAATTCATATAAAAGCAGTTTACCCTAAATCCTAAGAACAGATACTTCTAAATTTAGGTTATGAAGTAATGTTAAATGATTAATTTATATATATTTTTTTTTTTTTGGTAATGGATACTTGCTGGCATTTGGATTATATGCTTGAATAGCTAGTTGTAAAAGAAATAATGCAGGATAAGGACTTCTTTTAAAGTACCTCGCAATGATCAAGTTGTCAGAACGGAGCTGCTGTTTAATGACTGCATGGTACAAAAGTTTAGGCGTGGATACTTTGTTTAACTGGAGATTCAGATGCATCAGGGCTATGGCTTTATGGACCCTGACCGAGATGTAAAATTTTTGTGATACTGCCCACCGCATGGCAAGTACACTTTCTCTTGTTTCAAAGGCTGGAGAACCCTGTATGGACATGATTGTAGACATGTTCTTCCAAAGCTGATGTGAACTACATCCTCTGAAGTTTTCTACCCTGAACATTCGTGTCCACAAAAAAGTGTGTGGCTATTCCGAAAACCTCATATCCCAGTCAATACTAACCTTAAAACTTTGCATTCTTCTGCTGCAAACTGCTATGTGTTCCTTAAATTCCGGGGGTAACCATCTTAAATGATTAAAAACATAATGTCCATATATAAACTTACATATTCTTTAGGGAAAGAAGTGGTGTACTATTTTCTAGGAAACAGAATTTGGCTATTTATAATATCAAAGAATAAGCTTCTAGGTATACTTCAAATTCTATTACTGTTTTAGGAAACGAATTATGGAAAGGTGAGTTTGTTCATGTTCCTGACTTTAGACATCGTGAAACTTCACAGAAAATAAGACTATGAGAATTAATTGATACACCTAATCTCTTAGAACTGTTAAAATCATGCAGACCTCAGATGACTGTGGAAATTAGGTACCTACTGCACTGTAACCTCTGTCTGCATTATTAACTAGTGTAAGATTGTATTAGAAATAGACTGTGCTCTCTCCCAGAGCAGATATGCATTAATTTATCACGGAAGGACAAAAACCTGTGATTGTATTTTGACAAACATTCCCAAGTTTGAATGCAAAATTGAACCTTTTATGCACTTCTGCCTGCAGATTTGTGGATTTTTTTTTTAACTCCCCGCGTATGCCTCCCAGCACTTGGCTGCTTCACAGGCTGAATTGTCATCCCACCTGTGTCAGTCACAGGGTGTTGAGGAGTTCAGCCCATCTCTAGTGCTAAGACAAGGAAATCTGTGACTTTATCATCCGTATATGACACCTGACTGGTGTAAAAAGTGCATAACTGAGAAATTGCCCATCGCTTTGAAAAGGATGGATGCTCTTGGCATCCAACTCTGTAGAACCATCTCTTCCTTGCAGACATACAGCTTAATTTAACACTATAAAGTAGCTTTTTAAAGAGCCATTATTGTGCTGTCAAGCCAAAAAGAGGTGTTTAACTACACTACAATTTTCAAATTCTCTTATTTCAGAAAAACCAAGTCCAACCTCATATTCTGAAGTTATTTCTGAAGTCTGAGGGAGCTGTTTTTCTCCCCCTTGGTTCATCACTGAGGAATCACTGTTGGGTTTGCATTGGATCACATTTGAAGACAAAATAATCACTTTCTGCCTTCTGTTTTTGAAAGGGAAAATGAATTCTGCCTTCAAAACTAAGTAATTTGCCTCTCAAGGTGTACAAATCACTTCAGATTCTAAGTGTGAATCTGTCCACTTTTTCCTGCTGAATATCAGCACAGTTCTGAGCTCTTCATACCTTTATTTTTTTTCATCATACTCATAAAATCTATATCTGTGTTATCAAGGGAAATTCAGGGACTTACTCTGACAGAACAAGAGCAGACAGGGATCTGAAACCATGTAGGATGCATAAAAAACTTAATTTCTGCTTTATGCAGTTCAGTCTGTTCTCCGACTTCCTTATTTAATATTTACTACTCTGCCTAAGTGATAACTGCACTACAGAGGACAGTGTTATCTAAACTGAAAAATTAGAACAAATGAAATTATTGCAATCCGATGTAGAAACATCTTCTATAAAAATCCATTTTTGCTGCTTCTGGGGACAAAATGGAACCATTTTCTTCTGATAAAAGACGGGCTTATTCGGAGTAGTGCCTGCTTTTTAGAACTCCAATAATATTATTTCTTGCCATCATAACACCTTGATCATCTCTGACTTGATTTCTGCCTAGGAATCAGTCACAAGTGACTTTTCTGGAAGAGCTAAATGGACGTGCCTCTCTTAGAGGATCCCCATTCTGTACTTTCCACCTATCTTCTAACTTAGGTTCCAGAAAGTACATCATCGAAATGCTTTGTCTAGATCATGCACTGGTCCTTCAGGTGCAAAGAAGGCAGGTGACTATGACAAAATATCAGATACCTAAATCTTGGTTACTTTTAACAGACAATTTTCACCTCCCTAAAACCTGGTAATAGTCAACAGCACCACAACATCACACTCCTGAAGAGCACACATCAGCAGTTAGCAGAATTAAGTACCAGTAGTTACATAGTGCCGTGACAACCTCCTTGCTCTGTGACATTCTAAGCCATGCTTGCCAGCCTCGCTCCTTCTCTTCATTCCCAGGGATTAAGGTCTGTGTGGCATTTCAGTTCCCGGCTGCAGGAGAAAGAAAGAAATTGCAGGCAGATGTGCTACCAACCATCCCTAAGCCAACGGCAATCTTCACTCCTTGGATGAGTCCTGGGCAGAATCAGATGACTCATGGCCAACCAGTGAGGTCTTCAAGCCCCAAATTAAGTAAAGAGTAGACCCGTGTTATGGACTTCTGTGTTTGTGAGATTAGTTGGTCTAAATACTGGTAAAGAAAGGTCCAAGGAGAAAGCTCTGTTTTCCCCTTTTCCCTGTGTTTTCCTTTTTCCCCTGTTTTCCCTGTCTTCTGCGCATTTCACTGTCCAAAAGATCACCTGCAATACTTGCTTCTCATACTGAAGGATGCAATGATACTCATAAAGACTCATCAGCTGAATCTCTGGTTCTTATGTCTTTCATAGTGAGGCTTTAACAGCATGTCTTTTGTATTTTGAGAAGATTCCATTGCCAAAGAGCAGATCCTTTCTGTGGTTTGTAGACTAAATACAGGTATCACAGAACACAATTAGTATAGAGGAAAAGTAAAGAGGAAACTGCCCTCAGTTTCATATGAACTTAAGAATTGCTAAAAGCATGGTCTGGGTGCTTCAGGTAGATATCTTGTAAGCCTGGCTGGGGGAAGTTCCCTTTTTGTCTCTTCCACTGTGGTTGGGACAGACCATGGGATGCAGGTTTCATAGTGACCATAGCTCAATCTACCCTAGAGCCACATCCTGAAGCTTTCCTTCTGTAGGTTTTGTGGCCAGCTCTCTGTGGAGAAGAGTGGGATTTTTCTGCCATAATTTTCTGTATGGCCAGGAGGAGGATAAAGAGTTGAGGTTTTCCAGGATGTGTGTCCTCAGTTGTTGAAGGTACTAGAATCAGAACCAATATTTTTACATGTGCTCTGTAGAGTGCGAGATCTGCAGCTTTTCAGATTGTTCTTAACATGTTATCACCGTGTAGAGCATTATTGTTTGCATCTGACTCTCGTAAAGATACTCAGCTTGCCTATGATCATGACTGAGGTAGAAAAATGATATCACCTTATAAATAGAAGTGTTTCTAGGCTGGGTTCTCAGTACAGAAATAGAAATGGATTGAATGAGGTAGAAGAACAGATATGTGGCACTAATTCCCTGAGTGGGTATGCACATAATGTCAGTAGGTGCAAGGTTGACTACATCCCTTTGAAAATCCAGACAGGAAAATTTCCAACTGAAAAATTATTTTATATTTTGTCACATTATATATATACACACACACATATAAAGAAATACAAGCATATACATATATACATAAATATACCTTTAGTTTGTTTTAATCAGAAACAAAAGCTGAGCTTCTTCAGGTGAAAAATCACTTACTATTGTTTTGGGATTTACAGGTTTGAATGTTTCATCAAAATTATTTGATGGATTTGAGTGTTGTGTTGTGAATGTTTCACATAAATCTAGCATTACATTATTCTTATTTTACTGATTCTCAAAGAGTACATATACAGCTGGTACAGAATGCTTGAAGTATGATATTTTTTGTTCTGAATGTGTTGACTTTTGACTTGTTCAGTTATTGCCAACATTTCAAAGGGAAAAAAGAAAAAACAATATCTGAAGTCACGAAATGTGAAGTGAAATCTGAACTGCATCTTCCTGCTCTAGATATAAATCTCTTCTTGTGGTAAACTTTGAATTGAGGACCAAAAAATTAAGGGACATAAAAATGCAAGACTTCACAGGCCTATACAACTAAAGAAGATTTCTACAATAGCTTTTTTAGCAACTGGATCAGATTTAAAATGTCAAATTAAAATTTCCAGCAATTCTAATGTCATTAAGTCTTGTGTGCTAAGGCAGAAATCTCTTTTTCTTTTTGTTTTCACATGCTAGACTGTATTGCCTGCTATAAAATCTTCATTTTCATAATGTACGTGAATAACCTGCAAGCTGTGTAAATGTTTTGACACATGCATACTGTTTCTTTTTATGTATATAAAATAATTGCCCTACTATCCATCATATTATAAACTGTGACAAACTGCATATATGTGTTTCTTCTTTGCTTGTTTTTAGTTGTGATAATTCAGCTGTTTCCTTTGATTTGGAAATTTTACAGCCTTCAAAAGTCCATGGGTGGGAAAAGGAAGGTTACTTATTGTAACCTCTGTATATTTTACTGTCTTGCCTAAAACATACTAGGAAAAAAGAGTTAAAAAATGCATCTGTTAGAAAATAATTCAAAAAAAATCAACTTTTCATATTTAACATTAGTTTGATTAGTCTTTGACTTTGTGGATTTTCATTTTATCTTGAAGATAACCTTTAATAACTGATTTAAATTTACCTTTAGTCTAATAGTTTTGCACATTAATAAAGTTTTGTTTGAATGGCTGTAATTATTAAACAGTTTTAATCAAAATGGTATTGTCTTAGAGAACCTAAGGATATGTTTGCTCAAATAACTGCAATTGTCTAACTTATCTTTCTGCTACTTTCTTCTAAAAAATATTAAAACAGTACTGAAAACATAAAACTTTAAAATCTATGGAAAATATTTGGTACAAAACGCTTTGTCTTTGTAATGAGGCTATTACAATTGTCAGCGCATCTTGGTAGCATGGTTACTCTTTTCTCTAAATCTAAATATACAGAGAGTTATTGCTTGATACAAATTACATCCGCTGACCAGGGAGGCAAATGCAAAAAAGGAAGAACTGAAGCCATTTATCAGGGTTGGCACAAAATTAAACAAGATTCGAGTAGGAGTAAAGAATCAGTTGTTTTGCTCTAATTTGGTGATGTTAATATAGTAATTTGAAAAAAAAGCAGGTAGTTTAATACCTGCAGTACAAGGGAGTGATCAGGAAGGGAAGAGTGAGGAGAGATGAACACTGGACGAACAGATATAACGAGATGAAAGGGGACATGAAAAATTAACACAAGGCAGGTGGTGTACGGATGGATGTGTATCACATCAAAATTTGGGTCTCTGCTCCTGTTTTTCAATGTTCAAGAGAATGAAGAATTTTAATTCTGATCTTTTTTAACTTAATCTTTTGAAGATATTCCACAGGTTTGATTAGAGGCTTGATCTAGATGACAGGGAGTGATTGTGCCCTGTGATGAATGCGTATCTGGAAATAACGGTTTCTACCCTTTATTTGTGTCAGTAAGTTCTGGTGCGTTGCACATGATTTCACTGACATGGTTTGTTTGCATTTGCTAACATATGTCTCAGTGTGGGACCTCTGTGTGTGTTTTAATGGCTGTCTTGTGTTGGCAGGCTGCGTTCGTTGTTCTGGCAAGATTTCTCCTGGAGGATGCTGTTTTGTGTAAACTTTGATGGAATTGGTTTGTGTTTTTTTTTATTTATCATCAAAAGACTAGAAGAAAAAAAAAAAAAAAGACGTTTTGGGGAAAATAGTTCAATTAAATAGTTCTGCAAAATTAATTTGAAGTAGTTTTTCCAAGCTTGTGCTCAGCTGGGGGACTGAGGTTTATTCATAGGCAAGTTTTACTTAGATTTTTTTTTTTCTTTTGTTAGACCAACAGGCACTACTGGACACAAGCAGGAAGTCATCTTCAATCTGGGACAGGAACAGCAATGTCTCTTTGTGTTGCTTTCTAACTTGAAGGAAACACCTGGGGAATCTCAGCAAAGGAGACGTGGATGGGATTCCCCCATCAAAATTCATGTCTAATCCCAGAAAACGTGCTGGACTCTGCAGTAAGTACAAACCTGTGTCAGGGCAAACAAGTGGAAATGATGCTGCAAGAATTTTTTGAGGCATTAAGTCTTCAGACTGAATCCCAAGTAAGAAACCTACACTGAAGGAAGACATTTACCACTAAAACTGAAATCCAACATGAAAAGAAACAGGAAGCAAATGAGAAAAAAAAAAAAAAAAGTATTCCACACTAAGCATCTCTTCTCAGAGAAAACTTCCATCAATAACAATTAATTTAAAGGATCTCTACTTGCACTAAATTGGTCATAGAAAACCTACAGACTTTTTCACTAGCAATGGAAAATGTCTTAATTATTTTCCAGACTACTTTTAACTTCTGGTACCAGGGTATGAGCCATGGCATTTTTGTTCAAATTTCTTTCCTATGGCACAACCCAGGCCTTTTTTTTAATGGGGGCTGTTCATAGACTAATAAATGCTGTACCATCAAAAATAACCACAAAATACTTACAAGATGTAATGGACTTTACCGCAATTATTTCCGCCATTTTTTATTTTGATTCTAGTTGTGATCCACAACTAACTAAATTGCTTTTTTTTTTTTTTTCCAAACATAGGATTATGCAGGTTTATCTTAGCAACAGAAAGCTTTGAATTCAAACAGTGAATATGTTAATTCCTAGAACCTCTAAGAATGAGCAAGTAATTTTTGCAACAAAACCAATCCTCGTCTATTCCTTGAGCATCAAATAGACTGTCTGAGTTCTGCACCTCTTTCTTAAGGCCTTCTTTCCTACCTTTTCTGGAAAATCTACACCTACACTCTATATGAATAAGTAAGACCATAAACGATCTTCTCTTTCTCTCTGGTTCCTTTAGCTTCCATATTTTTCCTTTTTTAATTTTTTGGCAACTTTTATGTGAGACCACATCCCACACCATTGTTTTCCTTCTGTTGTCAGAGAGTTCCAACCTGCTAATTGTCCTCCCACAGGAGAACTCCCCCTGCACTTCTCCTAGCTACTGAGGAGGGGTTCCTTTATCTTATTTCTCACCTCCACAAGTCAATATGGGCATCGTGCCTGTTTATGAAAGCACAGTTACCTGTATGGCCTTTTGAAGTGGTGTTGGCTTTGCCAGGCTAAGGAGCACTGACAAGGGCCCCATTTGGGGAAGTTTCTAACCAAACGCCTCACTAAAAACCAAACACTTTTGGGTGTTAATTAATAAATTGTTGCAGAGTTTTAATTACAGACATTTTGATCTTTCACTGCTGCCTCTGAAAGTGGGATTTGGTGGTCTGTAACATTTTCACTTAAACGTGCTGCATTCGTGTCAACAGTATTGAACTACCCAGTTGTGATTTTGTTTGTTTGATTTTTTTTTTCCTCACCTCCAAACCTCCGAATACATATCAGGATAGTTTTTCATTTCTGTACAAGCATATATACTCTACACACCTTTTAATGTAAGGCAAACCACTAGCCGAAGCACGCCCTTCCCTTCCCTTGAACCCCAGAACATGTAAGACTATATTTGTTTAAATAATGAAGTGCAGGTGAAAACCTACATCTGCCTTTGACGCAAGTCAGGTAGATGTTTCTAAATCTATGCGGGAAGACAAATCACAAGGTTTTTTTTATGCCAGAGGGGGCCTCTACACTAGCATTAAAGCTTGATTTGTTTTAGCCTGCCTCGTAGAGTCACTTGTTTGTTTGCAGTCGGTCCAGGTGCAAGTTGAAACTGATAAGAGCTGGCTGTGTTTGTTTTATTGTGAACCTTATTCAGCCTGATATTTAATTATGTTTCCATGTGGATTTGTAATGTGGATTAATAGTTTTATTTTACTCCTGTGATTAGTTTCTGTTTGTTCTAATTTCTTTTTTGGCTCTTTCTTGACCTTGAGGTGAAAAAACACAGAAGATGTATTCCCTCAATTTAATGCCAGTCTGAGGTGTTTCTCCTGCATCATCAGATCAATGAAAAGTAAATAGCCTACACTTCTTGTTTCACAGTGCAGTATTGATCTTTCTTCAGCTTTTGCTTCCCTTTTTCCCTGCGTCTTGTGTCTTTCAACCCCTGGGACCGAAGTGATTGCCATAGATTGGACAAGCTAACAAGCGCATGATAAGGAACTGGTGTTTTGTGGTACACTCACATTCACACGCCTGGTATATAAAGCCTGGACCTCTCCGCATTGAGAGAGAGGTGCCATTTTGTGTATGGCACAAGTCACTATTGAAAAAAAAAGAGCCACGGGGAAGGCACCAGAGAAGCCGAGGAGGATTTTATTCCCCACACCGATCTTTTATTCCTACAGCTGGTGCCAAGCTGGGTGAGGACATTACTCCCCTGAAAAGTAAGACAAGTAGCCTGCGGGGAATGCCACAAGCTGTTTTTTTTCTTCTTTTTTTCTTTTTAATTTTTTTTTTTTTTTTTGCTGTGGCGATGTATGGGATGGTGGCAGCCCGTGGGTAAGTCTGAGCTCGATCTTATAATGACCGTGAGATCTATGTCAAGTCCTATTTAAATTTGGAGCAGCAGAGACCTGTGCAGAAAGTTTGAGAGATGCAATGGGAATATACAAATTCCAGTTGGAAATGGGACAGTCGGCATCGTGTAGTGAGTATATTTTGTACTTCAGCATCGAACTGAGAAAAAGCTGAAGTCAGTATTTTATTTAGTAAATGAACTGAATTCATAGAATAACTTTGAAGGGCTGGGGGGTTTTCATGCTTTTCTTTTTTCAAAATATTGTGGGAAGTATTTTCCTTTTACATTTTGATTCAGTGGCAAAACCTTAGTTTATAATGCTTAGAAATAGTGCTTGTGGTGTCTACCTGTCCTCAAGTGTTACTCAGATTAAGAAATCAAATCTCTTTCAATTTTATCTCTGGGCCCTTAACTGTCCAAAGTGTTCCCTAGTACTGAAAAATAGTTAAATTAATAATTGATATTCCATTACATGCTATGCAGTCTATTGTTTCTTCCAGGGAGATAGGTATTTGTGCTGTGCAGTGCAGAAGTTTTCTGGCATTGCTTAAGGTTTGTGATAATGCTGTTTTTTGTCTCCAGGTGCTTATTAGTCCCTCACGCTGTTGAGTTGCTACCATATAAATGTGCTGTAAATTAGTCTGATATCATCTTTCAGGCACTTAAGTTGGTCACTGGGTATATGCACACTTGATTTAGCATGTTCCAAAGTAGTTATCATAGATGACCTGATACAAAGCATAAAAGAATCTGTACAGTCTGTAAAGAAAAGTTGCTATCTTATTTGCAATGTGGTAGAAGCTAAGACATTTATTGGTGGTATTATTATTATTTTATGGTGTTTTATAGGTATTAGTACTTTACATATGCATTTGTGGACATGTTATTTTTATACATTTCATTATAGTATTACAGTAGTCAACGTGAAACCTCCTGTACCAGTACAATAGTAAACTAAATTCTGTATTCTTCTATTATTATTAACAGTGCAGTGATATGTGAGTTTCATATTTCCCATGGACACCACTGCAATGCGGTTTGTTGGCAGTATTTTCAGTGGTACATACACTTTTATAATGTGGATCTTTGTTGTTTAACGTGTTTTAAAAAAGTCAGTGTACACTACACAAATTATGCCTAATGTGGGAGCTATTCTATCTCTTTCTAGTTTTATGACATTTTACACTTCTTGGAGCTAGATGATTGTTCTAACCCAAGCTATTATGTAATCCTTAGGGTAACCCTGCTGCTGATTTGAACGCTATTAATTTTCTATTATAGTGTGCTAAAGATGTTCTACAGTGTGAAGCTCACCTGCATTATTGAGTCAATGACCAATTGCAGAGTTACTCTGTGGTGGTTGGAGCTTAACTCAACCCTTTGGGATCTCATTTATTATTTGCAGATATTGATTCTGGAAAAAGAAAAAGCTAAGATGTGTGAATCTAATACTGACTTAGACCTAGCCTACAGCTGTTAACTCCTAATGGTCTGCTTACTATATGTGTGTTAACTGAAGCTTGAATTTCTTTATGTTTTCATGTACAATAAGCTATTTGCTGCTACTTCATAAATATTTAAAAGCTTCCATGCAACCCACTTGGTCGTATAGCATCTACTCAGATATTTGCTATATTTAAATTGAGTTTAGTCTTAATTATTTTCCTGATACTTTATTAATAGAATATGGAGATTAAGAAAATACTTTAGGCAATTAAGTTAGTGTTGTATTTTACATAATTTGCACAAGAATCTCCACTGGAAAATTCATATAAAAATATGCTTTAATTCCCTAGGGAGAGCAGTGTTTTGTGCTTGTGAATTTGTCTTCAGGACAAGGGCTATAGCTGTATGACATAAACTAATCAAGTAGGGATATAATCTCCCATTTTCTCCTGTCATATTACCAGTATTGTGACTCTCCACCTCCACGTCTTCCTTTAATGACTTAATACAATCATATCAAGAGTCATAGCAAGTACCTTTTTTTTTTTTTTTCTTCCATTCTGTTCTCATTTTCTTGCCACTAATTTATCTGAACATAAATATAAAAAGCTTCTGGAAGTTTTGTGGGGTTGACTCTCTGGTCTTCCATAATCACCTAAAGGTCCTTATCATGGACTATAAAACCCAAATAAATCAATCATCATCAATTATTTGTAATCGATGAGGTTTCATGCAAAGCAGAGAAATGTGTATTTGAAAGACAGGAAAAGCACAGGAAGGAAATATATTCTTTACGAGCTTTAACAACAAGGCACCACATCAAGGAGGAGGATTCAGAAAAGCCTGGTCAGTAAAACTTGTCCATATTCTTCAGAAATATGGCCATTGAAAAAACATGTAACACAGAGATGACATTGTCTGGCAGGAAAGTGGAGGGTTTAGGTAATTCATACCAGTGTCTATTTTCAGGTTATACTGAGAATCTTCCTACAGTCTTTTCAGTTATTATGCACTATGAGTCGATTATGGTCCAAAACTGTCTTACTCTGCCTAGTCTTCCTCAAGAACAAGGAGAGAGCTGTGTAGGCTACTGTAGTTTATGTACTTATTAATACTTAGAGGGAAAACAGGTACAAAGAATAAATGCAGTTAGAACTGATGCCCCAGCAGGTTGTTGGGAACATTTCCACTCCAGTAACTTTAAAATTCTATTTAAATTTAAGTACCAACATAATTGCTAATAAGAGACCGCAAATAGCTCTTTTTCAATGTAGCTTAAAAATAGCCTTCCTGAAGTTGAACCACCATGTTCAAACTGGTCTTCTGATATAGTTATGTATCACAGAAAATTAGAAGGTATCCTTTATCTGATTCTGAATACAGTGTCAAAGGCCTGTCAAATGCATAAACCCATGCATTTCCTCAAACTGGGGAAACTGGGACCTGGGGTGGGATTTGACTTGGGCTGTATCCTAGGATTAGCTTGGGTAAGTAAATGTCTTAATGGACACGTAACTAGATGGAATATAGTTAACTAGATTTAATATAGGAAAAAAGCATCTTTGAGTACATATAAATGAACATGTGAACGTGATTTACATTTTATTCCTGTCCTTTTAGATACTTAAACCTAGCTACTCTTTTGTAAATATTTTGAATATAGCACATAATCCGTTTATGGACTGACAAATGATAAGACATCCCACTCCTGTCCTGTAGCCATGCTTGAGTAAAGTCCAGCAATATGCAGAAGCCTAATTTAAGATACAAAAGTAACCAAGAAGTGAAGGACTTTTCTGAGATAAAGAATAGTTTATGAAGTGGAAACTGGCAATTTTGGCACTGAGGAAACTTCTTTTAGTGGGTAGTGTTAGCTGGTGGTGAGCAATAGAGGGGAGCAGAGAGTGCTCAATCTCAGGAATCCTCTGTGGGTGTGCAAAGCCTTTTGAAAAGAAGCTTCCTGCAAGTCAGGTGGAAACCCACAAAGTGAATAAAGCATTAGAACAAGTCAGCCAGGCAGCCTGGTCGGGAGCACGTCCGTGAACATCAGTTCAAGTTCTTCTAGTCCCTTTCCTGGCGAAGGTGAGGGAGCTGCTGTGCCCACACAGCTCTATCAAGAGGTACCACCTGAGATCCCATGAGCAGGGTTGGAGATTGACACACTTCACCCCACTATCGCCTTGCAGGGTGCAGGTCTGGGTTGGAATGTCCTGCTTTGGACAGGAGTTAGTGCGTGATGCCTCCCTCTACAGTGCAGACGTCTTGGGCTTTGGCTACCCAAGGTCAAAATTTTGATCCAAATGCTTGCAACTTGAGGCTGATTGAACTTAAGTGTCTCTCTTTAGCAAGAAAAAAAAAAAGTTTTTTTTTTAGGTTTTTTTTTTTTTAAATTCAGCTTTTCTTTTGGAGTATCTATGTCCTCCTTTGGTATATGCCAACATACCCTCTGGCTGGGGCTGGAAAGCGGGTATTTGTCCATTAACACGGCTAAGAAATAAGGTGCTGCTCTCCCCTTGAGGGTTTTCCAACGCACCTGTAGGCCCAACAAGCATACACAGGGCTAATGTACAGACCAAAGATGTTTCTGCACAAAATAAAGCTTTAAATATTTGGATTTTTAAATGGTCCAGGGAGCTATCACCCTTGCCATAGAAACCTATTGATGAGAACAGTTGCCTCCAACATGCTGATACATGCACTCGATCCGCTCCTTCACTCACAAGACATCAAAACACGACTTTCACTTAATGATCTGAGTACCACGCATGATTTCAGTCTAGGAAAAAAAGATAATTTATGAGAAGCTGAAAACAGGTCACTATGAAAGCACTATGTGACCGAAAGCAAAATAACCACCACTTGGTAACTTCTCCACCTGTAGTTATTTCTTTGAGTGGAAGAATGTGATACAATATTTTGAAACCCATTTATATTTTAAGACAAGTCAAATGTATTTGAAATTCTTTCTAAAGATACACTTAAAAATTCATTATGATGTGTGAATGGGTGTTTTAGAAGGCAGTTAATTCTCAATAAAAGTAACAGTAGAAAAATTACTACATAGGTTGGTGATAATTCATTTTTAAAAGTGTGGCATAGTCCCCTATTTATTTCCTACTTTGAAGTAACTACCATCACTCTTGGCACTAAGCATTCAATTGGGAAAAAAAAAAAGAATGAAACAAGAATACAAACACATGTATAAAGATTATTGTTAATTTTTGATTAATCAATATTGTTCATTAGATTCAGAAAATTCTTTGTATTGTAACACTTTCACTTAAATTATAAAATTCCCATCTGAGGTTTGCTTCTGTCAATTGCTATGATTTGTAAAAATTTCTTTTTAAAAGCTGTTAGTTATAAGCAATACTAAAACATTGAAATACGAGTTTTGTATGTTTTCAGCAGTTAGGGCTTAGAATGGATACACTGTTTTTTGTCTTTGTTTTAAAGAAGAAATATGTTTCATATAGATGTCATCACCACACTTAAATAATTATTTACCAGATTTGACATTATTTTAAGCAATAATAACCTACTAATGGCACTTTTCCCTCATTTCTCCTGTTCATGGACGGGCACATTCAAACTCTACGTTAGTTAAAATGAATAGTGACCCACAGGAGCCAAGGGCTCTGCTGGGTACAAGTCCAGTGTGTATATTTACCTTGCTTATTTATGCTTAAACTTTTTTATGCTTATTCTCTTGGTTCTTATTTTCAAAGGAAAATAAGGAGAAAATGAACCCCAAACTTGTTAAATAAATTTAAAAGACAGGGTAGAAAGCTCATAAAGTTTCAGATTTCTTCTTTCTGTCTATTCTGAATCTGCATGTATAATTCCTGCAGTCAGTCAGACGACACAATAAAAAAGTATTTAACCGTGACTTCTTGGAACATTTGTAATCAGATACAGTAAGTGATTAAAAAGCCAAAGAGAAGGACTACTCTTTCCCATTTCTGGCTATTTCTTTATAGAAATGAGACTGGTGCCCAATAGGGACCAGCAGTACTGGAGCAAGGAGAACGTTGGTGACTCAGTGGGGGGAATCTCAGCAATCAGCCTTGCACTCATCCCATGGGTAACTTCACATCAAGTGAGACATTATTCATCAATAAGATTATTGCTGGACATCTTACTTTTATCTATGTCGCATATTGTACTCCAAAATCACACCAAAACCTGACAGAGGTGAAAGGAGCATAAGCATTACGGCTGTAGAACAAGACATTGATTATATAGAAATTTTTCTCATTGGATTTTTCAGTACTTCTTGATTGAGGTAAACTACCAATTCTTCCATTGTGACCTATTTCAAAGATCATCAGAATGTAACATCAGTAATATTTTATTAAACTGTCATATATTTAAATTATTGCAATGTTCTCTAATTTTTCCAAGTGTATGCCTGGTCTTCAGAGCCTGGGGTCAGTGTTCTAATTTGGATGTTGTCCCCAGCGCCCATCTGACTACAAATAACACACACCATCAGGCATTCCTTCTGACAATCATTGGAAGTGAACGCTGCAGGCAGATGATCAAGTGCTCCCTCCTCCTCTATGCACTCCTTCTCCTTTCTTCCTTTTTAGAAAAAATATTGTGTGCTGAATTGCAGTGTATTGTGATCTGAGCTGCAGCATCTGTTCCAGGTTAGCCCCGGCCCTTGACAAAATTAGATTATATAAGGGTGTAATGAAAAGAGCTGTAGCTGAAGCATTTACAAGAGCCAGGCTGACGTATTAGTTGCTTTTATATATCTCGAGGCAATGGAGAGATTCTTACATGATAATGTCCTCTACTCTTGCTTCAGTTTGTAATTACAATCAATTGTAATTTAGAATAATACAGTGATATAAAAGTTGCTTAGACTAAATTTTATTCTAGCTGAAATTTTACATAAATGGCGATAGTATTTATGTAATAAAAGCCACATTCAGGGCTTGTACATGTCAGATCTAGCTTGTCTGTTGACTTAACTTCCCATTTAATATATTTTTAATGTTGTAGAACATTTTGAAGCATTGCGAAAAGATGGCAAGTAGGAAGAAAAGCTATGAAATGAAGGGAGAGAATTCCTCCACACCATACTAGTTTAAATAGGGTCAGAATCTGACCTTAAGGTTCATAATGATGAAAAAAAAAAAGAAAAAAGATCTTTGAGCAAAAAGAAAGCACAGCTGTCTTGAGGATGTCCTTTTTCTGTGTTACCTATGGATGCACAATTGTTCAATCTGCCATAAAAAGCACAGCTATGAGTAGTTCTCTGGGCTAATGCCCTTTTGTTTGTTCCCCATCAAAGATCCACGTAGAAGGTGAATAGGTAGGACTTGAGCAAGCCAGAGATATTACCTGCATCCACTGGGAGAAACTCCAAAGTTCATCTTGGTCCTGAAGAGTAGTAGAGTAGTTAAAACCATACTATTTGACATTGAAAACAAAATATAACATTCTTAGGGGGATGGGTGTTTGGCAAACTGGAAGGAAAAGAATTAATTTGGACTAATTAAAGATCACTCTATCATTAAATTTTTTCCCCTACTACACTGAGGTTATGCAGAACACCACCTCAAACAATAAAATAGTATATATAGAGTATTATATTTTTATTGATTTCCTGTATAAATAATATCATAATTATCACCCATACATATTATCGTAACAAAATATTCCCATCTCCGTCTGCATGTAATAGCATGAAAGAACCTGAAACACCAGTGATGCTGTGGTTAGAACATGATAGGCATTTTGCAAAAGTTTTGAATCAATCTTTTTTTATTTTTTTTTTTGTATGCATGTAGCATTACATTATATTGTGAAATATTTAAGCTGCTATAGCTCTTGGAAGCTCTATAGCTTTGAAGACTAAAAAAAAAAGAACAGTATCTGTTACATTTTTATATATTCACCCACTGAAAAAAATAATCAGGGAAATGATGGTATCTATTTAGTGACATGATGCCCCATAAAAAAATAAAATATATCTCAGTGTGACTTTTTCTTCCTCAGGAATTGGGCAACCTGAAACTTACTTTATGGAGTCTTTTATTAGAACTACCTTAAACAATGTCTCATTCCAAAATTTTCTCTGAATTCTAATAGTCAGTCTCATGGTGTAGTCTCTTGTGTGATGCTTTTTATTGTTGCTTTGGATGTCTTTGTCACCTGAGAGTCCGTCCATCTCTTTCTTTGTCCTTGTCTGGACAGCCAGTAGCCCACTGGATCCCACTGAGGATGAGTAAGGGATACAGCTTTTTTAGATCAAACAAGCAGAAACCATGTGTGTTGGCCATACAACATCTTCCAGAAGTGACAAAGTGACCGAAAAATACTGATTTCTAACCTGTGTCTTTCAGTGATGAAACAAAAAAATTCCTGGTGGACTGTACTTTTGGGATGCTTGGACAAATTCCATTAGAAAGCAGCATTTTATGATCTCTCCTCCTTTAGAGGAGAAAATGTTCATTGTGTCTTGGGGGAGAGACCAGTGAAGATCTGGAAAATGGAGAGCAGAGTTTGGAGCTCTGTTTTGTTAGGAGGGTTGTGCTGTGGAAAAAAAAATAATTCAATCTGATATTATTTACCAAAAAACTTGTGTGTGTCTATGTTAGGGAGTGACTGTTGTGCCTCTGTGTTTATCATGGAACCTGTAGATTCGCAGGGGTCTCAGTGCACTTGCTGAGCTTGAGATGAGCAAGGACTTCAACTAGACTGAGGCTACTGCTTTAACCACATCAATTTTCCTTAGAATAAATATATATTTATCTATGTAGATAGGCAATGTGCATGTGCCCATCTGAGGTACATTTCAAACCACTTTGCACACCCAGAATCCGTAAACCAATATCCTGCAAAGGTAGTCCCTGCAGAAACTGAACACAGAGAAGAAGACCATCTGCCTCCAAATGAAATTGATTATAGAGTCAATTTGCAAGAGAATACTTGCACGGGTTTTCCTTCATGGTACTAGGGAGAACCTGAATTTTCCCAATGGTATACATTAAAAATGACATTTGTTCTGAGCTATTAAAAGTCTTGTAAGTGTACTATGTAGGAATGAGCAAGCTTTGGGGCTGAATCAGGACTGGGCTGTAATCATGTCTCCCTATAACTTATTCATTCACTCTCACATTTATTCTTGAAAACCTATAATTTATTCATCCTGAAAAGCATTAGAGTATGAACAGGGGCTTAAGCAGGAGGCTCCTGAAATCTAATCCTGATTATGATACATATTCATACCATACCCTTGGGTGAGTCCTGCAAGTTCCACAGGTCAATTAACACATCTGTGTAGTATGATAAGTTACTTCAGTGAGGTATTTGGGAAATTACTTATGTTTGTAATACACTTAGAAGAGCAATAAACAGGCCAATGTTAGGAAAAATTTTTTTCTTGGGTCTTACGCATTGGTGAATGCTTCTTCTCCCTCTGAGAAAGGAGGAATAACATCTCCTCTGGATAGCTTCTCAGAATGTGGCCTATCATATGAAGTTATGGTATATCTATTATTAATGTTGCTAGAGGTTTAAACTCATATTTACCTGACTTTATGTGCTTGGGGAAGAATATGACTGAAAAAGCACATGGAGAAAGCAGTATAAAGAACCTCAGAAACTGATTGTGTCTTCGTTCACTCTGTTTTTCTGTTTAGTAGAAGCTACAAGTAAATAGCATCAATTTTTATTCTCAGAAATACTAGAGCAGCTTCACACAGGGGTCTGAAATGGACTAGTTGGAGTGGGTCACTCAAGAGGAACCCCTTGACCTGCATCTTTATCTTCTGCCCCCAGTTCTTTTCATTTTCCACACATATTTTTATCCTCCAGTCCTGTTTACCACCTGACAATAATTGAAGAATCTATTTATGTCATGTCGCACAGGGAGGACAAACTGGCTCCTCAATATGTGAGTCATGCAGCAGAGAGTGCTGTGAAATTACACTAGCCCAAGACTTAAAAGCATGCAGATGATGCTTTTAGATTCAATTTCAGCAAGACTGATCCAGTTCTTGGGTTTCAGAGCTGTTTTAATTATGACTTGATTTTGGCACTGTTGTACACTGCCCCATAAAATTAAAACTAAAAACTTTAGAGTTGCCTTCAATGCCGAATTATACATTTCATTTTGACCTTGGAATTCATCTTATGACTATTATATTTTCATTGTCAAGGATATAGAAGAACTCCAAGTAGGACACAAGCAAAAAACTAAGAGATAGTAATAATTTTGGTGTTTTTTTTTTTTTTTTCTTCTGTATTTGTGGAACGTCTTTGTTACTTAAATAAAATTACATGAAACATACAAAAGATATCAAACATGTTTGACTAAGAACTCCTGATATTAAAAATGTCTGGAACCTCTAAGAGGAAAAGAATAGACTTAAGTATATGCATAATTGAATTCCACAGGATTACTCAAATGAAAAAGATTATTCATTATTTTAAGTGTTTGCAAGGTTGATGTATTTCTGATTAAATATCCATTCTGGGTATGGTTTATAGCTTCTGCTGTTAAAATTGCACCAGTTACCTTATTTTCTAATTATTTGTCTGAAAGATTATTCTCATACTTTGCATTCCATGATATTTGCAAAAATGACCTAGTAAAAGATATTGTTTCATGAACTGTGCCATTTTGGGGTAGAAAACAAAACTTTCTGCATATCAGTTAATGACGAATAATTTTTTAATTTGTAGTAATTTTGGAAATTTTGTACAAGGAAAAATATTGCCCAACAGTGAAGACTCTTAATGTTTTGCTTCGGTGGCTGTATAATTTTCAAAAACTATGTTGCTGCACATTGTGGAAATTTGTTTTACAGGTAACAGATGTAAATCTCCTGCAGCTGAAAGCACTGTTCATAGAAGGTTAAATTTATTCTGCCTTGTACAGCAGAGCTGGCCTCTATAAATAATTTTATTATGTTCTTTTATAAACATTTTGGAAGAAGAAAATTTTTGGTTTAACACAATAACATATTGTATTTTCTCTACTCAAAGAATTAGATTGATTATAGTGGCATCTAAGATTGATAATACATAGATTTCTATTATGACACCCATTGTTTTAGTGCTAGACTGCAGAGGAATGCTTCCTTAAATGCATCATTGTATAAAATACTGACCTGGAGGACTTCATTATTCAAGCTGGAGAGACAGTCACTACTTAACAGTAATAAACTGTTTCTGTGTTACATCGAGAATACTTCGGAAAATATGAGAGTTGTCAAATCTCTTGAAAATCCTGTCTTTATAGTACACATGACACTAAAGCTATGGCTGTATTTTCTGCTAATAAAAGCAAAGGCACAGACAGATGTGAAGGATATCATGGTGTACTGACAGGAAACTAAGAAAAATGAGTACTTTGTTGAGGAGCAGAAAAAGACACAGGCCAATGACCTTGGGAAGCTTTAATAGATACAGCTTGCTTTTTTTTTCCTTTTTTTTTTAACAGATGGGGAAAATATGGGTAATGGAAAAAAGTATAAAGTTTACACTTTAAGTTTATATGTATGAATTAAAATTCACCATTTTGTCTCAAAAAAACCCTCAGCGTATATAAAAAAAATATAATGAAAAATTTAGCTTGGTTATCAAAAGCACAGAAAAGTTTGTATGACTCCAAGTTTCTAATACTATTCCAAACTTTGGTCCAGAATGCCAATACATACATCAGATTAGTTTTTCTCTAATATTTAAATGATTTTTCTACCAACATGAATGTTTGGATCTGAAAGAAGAAGAAAGTTTCCTGCAGTGGCAGAGGCTGTGGTGTTCATTCCACTCCATATGGGACCAGAAACCAGGGATAGATGTTTACCATCCATGATGGAAAAGGAAAGACAGTTTGGTTGGCAACACAAAGTGCAACCATGGCTTTTAATGAGATAAAGGGAAAGAGATGATCAGATTTATTATCAAATTTCATTGAATATACCAGTTATGACTTAGTATATGATCTCTATTCCTTTGAAATATCCTAATATCTTTTTATGTCTTTGTATATACATACAAAGAAATAAAATGGGTTATGTTCTTAAGAACATAAAATAAAGGTATGTACCAAGTATCTCTTACCTGGTCTTGACCACAGTTATAGCTGACTCTGTGTTTGCTGCTGCTCCACAGGCTGGTTTACTGGTTTACTCAGAAAAAGTGAAAAGTAATTACAAAACGGAATAAGGACTTAGTAGGCATACACTTGGAAATGGCAAAAAATTCAGTGCTTGGTTTTGGTTTATGTTGTACTAGTAACACAGTTTTACTCTGAGGCCACATCTATGTCATTTCACTGTAGACATAATAAGCTTAATTTTCACCCACAATTTATTAATAATTTAGGATGATCTTTTAGCACATGAGGCAAGTATGAGTCTGGCTGTATATACAGCACAGTGTAATCTGCGTATTATGGACTAAGATATAATCAAACTGTATAGCAAAGCAACAGAGAAAATCTTGAATTTTCTCATTGTGTCGAAGTATGTTAAGTATATTCCCAAGCATATTGAATGACCCTTGTTTTGAAGAGTTATTTTTGTAACAATGTCATGCCAGGTGAAAGTCCATAATGATCTTAGCCTTATATTCTTGTAATAAGGACCATAAGACTTTCAGTAAGACATTTAAGGATAACTTTCACATGCAGGATCTTCTGAAATAAAATTTAAAAATATGTGGTTTTCCCATTTGTTTTCAATATCCAAAGCAAAAAATCTTTGCACATGGAGAAGCATCAGAAACTTATATTCTTCTTTCAACTCGTTGGTTATGTGACTAAGAATAACTTCCTAGTTTCTGAAATATTTACTGAAATAAGATTATATTCACACAAGGAAGAAAATTTATTTTGTAAAGAACACCTTATAACATTTAAATTAGAGAAATATGCAAACTTTGCTAGGCAATCTTAGATATTTTTTTTTGTTAATTGAAATGGATAAACCCATATTATGGGAACTATAAACTTTTTTTTCACCATTAATGTTATTGAAAGAAGTAACACCGGAACAAGATCACTATTTTTAAAATGGTTAGAAAATTATTGCTAACTTTTGTAAGCAATTTTTCAGGCAATGAACACTTTCTGTCCTTTGCAGAGCTATTGTGTTGTGTGACTCCAGAACTTCAGACTGCATGTTTAATTTCAAAATCTTTGAAAAGACATACATTTCCAACCAACCCTTGTCTTGGAGCTTCTGACTCTATCAGTCAGGAGGACGGGAACCTGGCTAACATGGTCCTGACAGGAAATTTCTGTAAGAACTGTGGCATTAGGTAAATGTATCTGCCCTGAATTCAGAATACTGCTTTCTCACTTCCTTTGGCAGTCCCCAGCTTTGTATCTCCAAACTTTCTAAAGGCCTCATGTGTTTGAGTGACTCCACCACATATTTTATATTTCTGATCACTATTTTTGAGTCTTTCCTTCTCTTCCTGCTTCAGTAAGTCGTGCTCAGAACTTCAGTACCCAAACCTGGATCCTTGTAGGACTGCGAGGCTCCACCTGAATCAGTGTCCATCTGATTGTCTTCTGACCTCAGCTTTCTGGGCTTTTCATGCTTACCTTCCACATCCTGCACAATACAATGCCTTGACTCCTCTTTTAAAGAAGGCTTTTGCCCAGAGATAGAATTAATTCTTCTGTTGGCCACAGTTTACCTGGAATATTGGATATAGTCCCCAGTTCTAAAGACATAATTAAGTGTCTCATAAATTCCACAAGACACATATTTACAGAGAATACCCTTGAGGTAGATCCTCATGCTTAAATGTAGATGCTTAAAAATCCCAGAGAATTTTAAGGTTCAAAAAATGTTATTCAAATATTTTTTAAATAGTTTTTACCTTTCATTTTCCAATCAAACTTTAACAGTTGTTGGAGAAAATGTAATATTTTTTCATTAACAATTGCTAAGAAAACTCATCATTGATTTGTCTTTGTTTTCAGATTTTGTGGATAGGGTTTTGGTTTGGAGACTTTTTCAATACTGAAATTTTAACTAAACCCTAGAAGAATTTTCTGTGGATGCTTCCAACAAAATAAATATCTAAGAAAGAAAAAATAGTCATGAAATTAAGGAATTCAGCTGCTGAGCTTCTTCATTTCTATTTATAGATGTTCAGGCCACCGTACTCAAATTTTTGTCGCTTTTTTATTTGATTAAGGCTTAAATTTAGATCAGCTTCAAACATTGTCCTCACAATGCTGTTTTGATGAAGATTTTTCAATTACTTTAACAGAAAACAAAATAGTAATTGCATTTTACTGTGTTTTTTTTCATATCTCTATAAAACTGTTAAAGATAAAGAGGGCCCTTGACTAAAGGCTGAGATATTCTCACTTTGTGTGTGTGTGGAAGGAGCAGACATTGGAGGGATGTGGAGGAAAGGGATGACACGGAGCAGGAAAACTGCACTTACACACCTACGTTCACCAGCCATAAATCAATACTCTTCTAACCAGTATCCTATGAAACCTGCCCAGACCAGTGTTTTAGACATGTCAGCATCTCCAGAAGTGATGGAGAGAAGCAAGAGTCATGGGAAGTATTGACAGTGACCTAATTTGCTTAAAACCAACCATGAGAGCTCAAGTTGGAGCACCTAAAAAGTCAGGGCAAGATACGATCGCAGAAAACTTGATGCTGAAGAATCATTAGGGAGACTATGCCCCACCACAGCCAAAGGTGACATCTTTGCAGATCTACATCTGACCACAAAGTCCTAGCCACTGGCCATTTCTTCTGCCTCCCCTTTCCTGGCTCACCTCCTGAGCCACTTCAGCCTCTGAAATGTGCAAATCCTTTATTTTCCTTGCTCCAGAATACTGCTATAGCTTTGGCAAGGCTTTAACAGCAGGTCAAAGGTCTTCTTCAGTGTGTTCATGTTTCTCTGTGTTTCTCTGATTACAATTATTGCACCAGGTTTAATGTCATATTCCTGCCATTTGATCCCTTTTTTTTTTTGTCAGGAAGTGGAGGGTGGTAGTTGGTTGTGTGAATATAGAAATAGTAAAACTTCTATCTTTTCATAATAATGGACATATGTTTTGGTGGCACTACAGAACCCTGAAATCACGGATTTCTGCAGGAACTTGCTTAGCATTGAGGGAAGGTCATGGAGGTTGTGCGGTCGTGTTGATTTGCAACCTTTTATATGTTCCTCTCAACAACCTCATCTGTTTTCATGGCTTTAATTACCATCTCTACACACAAGACCCAGATTTATCTCTACCCCAATGACCTTTCCCCCAGTCTTGAGATTCTTATTTTAGTTGTGTAATTTCTTTTGATTATTTAAGGGACCATCATAAACTCTCTGTTTTATGCAAAAGTGAAAAACTTGTTTCTTGCTTGAACACTGGGAGCTCAATTAATTGCATAGTCTACTTAAACAAATGTAAAATCCAATTTCTATTAAAACCTGTAGTCTCACCTTACAGCCAACTCAATAGCCCACCAGAGCTCCAAAAAAAAAACAAACTAGTTTCTGATTATGGCTATAAAATCTTCCTGAGTTTTTTGGTTGTATCGCCAGGCCCTAGTTTACACCATCAGGATCTAAACTTCTAAGTTTTTCTTCTAGTCCTTCATCCTCTTTTCTCTGGTACACAGGTTTCAAAAGCTTGATGTCACCTGTCGTACCCCTTGTTCTTCTACGGATCATGTGGCTACATTTAGTTAGTTAAAAAAATCAGTCAGTCCCATTTGTTAGAAATAGCTGAAAATTTGTTAGAAAATTTAAAAGAGAGATTGTGTTCTGGATCTGACACTGCAGCATTTGATATCTCAAGAATTAAATACAGTAGCACTCTTAGAAACACATACATTTCAGTTCCTGTAGATAACCTCATGCTCTGAAGTACTCCTTAAATCAGTGGTAGAACATAATTTTAAAAGAAAAATAATAATTACCGTGAAACAATTATGCTGGCATCCTGTGTGCAACTTACAGTGTGATATGAGTGTTGAGATTAGCAGGCACTTCTGGGATCAAAGAGGTGTGAGGGGTTAGAGAAGCAGCTGCAAAGAAGCATGTGGTTAAAAAGAGAACAGAGAGATTTAATTGTTAAAACTGAGAAAACAATGAAGTACAGAAGCTTTCTTAGGTACTTCACATCATTCATCTCAAATTTCTAGTTTTGACCAACTGTTGTGACTGTATCAAATGTTATCTTGTATTGATTTCATTTACCCTAAAATTTAGCAAGACAAAATAAACAGTATAGCTATTATTTTCAACCTGTCCTTTAGTTACTCAGCATGGTACACTGAATTTTTGTTTCTATTTAGGTGGCATTTGATTGATTCAGTGGCATTTGGCTGTGAATTAAATATTTATAGAGCTCTAAAATCTGATAGGAATGAAATGTATAAATAGTGAAGGGAATAAATAACAGATGTAGAACTGAGAGATCAATTCATTACCTTACAGTAACGCACCTGAGTACTTAGCTGTGTCATTGATATGTTGTGCAAAAAAAGCTGTTGGACATAAGGATGTAGTCTTTGTGCACTCTTCTTCTCACATTTTGTTGTTAAAATGGACATATATTTCTGAAGTTAGAGTTCAAACAAATACTCTACTTAATAAATATTTTTTTTCTAGCTATCTCTTGGCCATTGCTGCACATGGAGCTCTGCTTCACAGATTATGAGCTAGATCTCGATGGGGCGAAGGTAAACTAGGTTTGCTCCATCTGATTCACTCCAACCACGGATTGGTGCCCACTGCATGGGGCTGGGAGTAGAGTCACTCTGACACAAAGCCCCTGAAACCTGGATAGGTGGACATGGTATCTCCAGGATGGTTTCATTGTGAAATCGCACTGCACTTCTTGGTAATTCAGACACAGCCTTTGGTGTGGTTTCAATGACAGAGCATGAGACCAGGATCAGACCCAAATTTTGCCTCTGACCACCACTGCATCCCTGACCACAGAGTAAGGATTGCACTTGCCCAGTTAGAAGCTTTGAGACCTGAAATAGGCATAGCGTAACATCGAGGTTAAGGATGAGTCAAGGGAAAAGAGCACAAGGAGTAGTTCTCCGTGTGTCTTTTAGATGTGCATGAACATGCTTAGTACAGCATCGTACACAAGTGTCTTTGCTGCTTTGTTCTGTGGAAAGATACAAATGGTAAACATTTGACTTTGTTAAACAATGCAAATTTTACGGTACATTAGATAGGATTATAGAATCAGAGAATCATTTAGTTTGGAAAAGACCCTTAAGGTTATCACATCCAAGAGTAAACCTAGCACTTCCAATTCCACCACAAAACCATGTCCCTCAGCACCACATCTGCCTGGCTTTTAAATACCTCCAGGGACAGTGACTCCACAGGTTCCTGGGCAGCCTGTTCCAAGGCTTGGTGTGAGGAAATTTTTCCTAATAACCATCTTAAACCTCTCCTGGCACAACTTGAATCTGTCTCCTCTCGTCCCATGGCCTGTTCCCTGGGAGAAGAGACCGACCCTCCCTGGCTACACCCTCCTTTCAGGGAGTTTTAGAGAGCAAGAAGGCCTCCCCTCAGCCTCCTTTTCCTCAGACTGAACACCCCCAGCTCCATCAGCCGCTCCTCACAAGACTTGTGCTCCAGACCCTTCACCAGCTCTTTTGCCCTTCTCTGT
>JAOQGH010000019.1:77913917-77964316 GCA_025769975.1 Gallinago jamesoni
CTTTTGACCACCACCTTTTCCTTCATGGGCACAAAAATGTGCATATTAAAATGTTTCATGAGAAGTGGTGCAAAGAGTGTTTGGTTTTTTTTTGTTCAGGAGTGTCCTTCTGTTAATCTGTTCCATAAACAGGAGGTAACCAGAGTAACAGGTCACTAATAACAATAATCCACCTGACAGTCACCATATTAAAATCGGTCAATAGTAATCAGAATTATGATGAAAGGGGGAAAAAATCTATTTTCTCTTATCTCTCATAATTGAGTTTGATCCTTACCTTGATGAAATTATATTGGAACACATTGTTTAAGTTGCTTAACCTTTTTGCACCTAGACTGAGTCCTGTTTGGTGACCTTGCTTTAAAACAGAAAGAGTTTATGTTAACAAATATGGAGGTCATCCAGCCCGAAGTGCATTATTTGTGTTTTAACAATTTAGTAACAAGGTGAAGTGGAGCACTCCAGAGGATGACTATAATAGCTTTATTGCTTTTTCGTTATTAAGACCTCTTAACATAATTGTTTTCAAAATTATAATACGAGCTTTTAAGAACTTCCAGTCTGAGCACTGATTTATGCTGTCCGTGATTCCATTTCTGCTCTGTTTCACACTGTGTTAATTTTCATTAAGTTCATTATGTTTGAGACCTCTTAAGGGATTTATTTAAAATTCATCTCTTGATTAGACACATACTGTATACTTTTACTGCTGTAACAATATCTATTTTTTTCCCAAAGATAACAAGATCTGAGTTATGGCTATAACGCTATTCCTCAGAGTGCCTATATCAAGTCTCTTAGCGATATTAATATGTTGCTGTAATTATTTTTTGATGCATGTAAAACATATAGGATTTGATGAGAAAAGATATGTTTAACATAAGTGGGTTAGTGAAGTAAATCCCAGCCACATATTTTATATTGCAAGCTACTTTTAGGTACTATAAAAGAGTAGATAAACTTCAAAATAGGAATTCAATATAATTTTAAAGGACGGATTTAGTGAAGTCACTTCATCAGAATAACACATGTAGATGTTTAATTTACAAAACAACAATTTACACACCGGAATAAAGCTTTTCCTAAAGCCATTAAATTTCTGATTGACTTTAATAGTCCTTACAATAAAAGGCAGCTACACAATGGATATTTCTTACTTCATAATACAAGAGTGTGTCATTATTATTATTACCTACTGGTAAAATGTATATTGGATTCATTATCAATAACTGTGGTTTATGTTTTATATATGTAGATGTAAAACATATCTGATGGAATGAAAATCTAACAACCGGGACATATTTTCAATGTACAGGCTATAATAGTTTCTCTCCTACGATTAGGAATTAGCAAAATTAATGCAATGTACTGTGTGCGGATAAAATATATCTTCATTTCAGAGGAGAAAGAAAAAAAAAAAAACCACATAAAGATGGATAGAGCGGGCTATATTTTTTTCAGAGGCTTAAAAGCGCGTGTTTTATTCTTGGGCTAAAGCTGTAGTCTTGTTACAGTTTCTGTCTTTTAGCCTCAGCTCGTCTCATGGTTATTTGATGTGCTGCTTGACACTTCATTGATTGTGAGCAGGAGAGGCCTTGTAAATGCATGTAGCCTTGACGTCCAGAGGAGCAGGTCTCTGAGCTCCATTATTCCCCTTCAGCACCATCTTCTTGCCTCTAAAAGAACATTTTGTCACAGTTATGTTGTATTACCACGTACTTCTTTGTATGAAGCAATTCAACATGCTTGATATTTTGACAGATTTAAAACCACTGAAAGATTTTATTTTTTTTAAAATTAATTAATTAGCTTTAAAACCTTTGAATTAAAGATCTTGTGAGTCTCTGGTTTTAGTTATTTCCTTCCTCCTTACACATTCACTCTAAAGGTTTTGGTTATGAATTAAAGTAGTAGAAACTTCCATCCATAACCCAAATAGGTTTATTGTAACACTCAACGTGCAATACTATTACCTTCTAAGCCACATTGCTCAATGTTTGGTAGAGTCATATATGTTTTCTTGTTTTTATTAAGTAACGTGGTGTTTTTAAAAAATAGGTGTATGAAATTTACACAGAAAAAGGATGCTTTTCCATAGGTAATTTCTTACTGAAAAATTGACATATTCACAAATTCTTCTAATCTATTGAAGTACTTGATTTGTGAGGCTTCTACAACTGTTGTGCAATCTGTTCTGATTTATTTTTTAATTTTAATTCTAAGATAAAGCACTTTCTTCTGTATAATCTATGCAGAAAGCTAAACGAGGCTTAAGACAGGTATCAAAGAACTGAATCATAAAGTTTCCTTTTTTTGTGTGTGCTTTGCACAGTACGATGGCTTCTTCCACATCATGAAGATCACAAGCCACACACAACTTGAAGCCAGTTTCTGGGACAGTATTTAGTTTGTTTTGTTGGGTTAAGGTGTCTGTGCACCATTTAGGATGTGCAAATCCTGGTAAAGTGCATTCATCTTTACCTCCTTTAGGGCAGATTCTCTTGTGGCAGTTTTGAATTATCCTTCAGGCGCGGAGCTCCCTAATGAAGATTAATTTGAACAATTGAGATTCCGCCCTCCGTATTTCTCCAGGTGTCAGGACACCCTACAAGTGCATACAGCAGGTTGTCCTAAGCACAAATGGTTCCAAAGTTAATGAAAGTGCATTTTCTGCAGCAGCAGTTTCCCTGATCTGTACTGCATGCTGCTAAAACAAAAAGTCCAAGACCAGAACCTCAGTTTTTCATTTTGATATGTACCTACTAGCTGCTCTCTGTTTTCTTGGCTTTCTGCTGCTTCTCTGAGAATTTCACAAATTCTCCTGGGGTCCAATGCCTGCTTTGATTTTGGTTTTTTTTTTTTAAAAAAAAGAAAGTTTCTGTAATTCATAATTAAGTAATCTTATTAAAAAACAACAACTTTTCACATAGACATGCCTATCACTGCATACTTTTAATTGAAAAGCTGATTTAATTGACTCTCAGAGACATGGCTGCAACAATCTGCCTTTGGTTTATTGCCCTAGTACCCAGTAAGATACTGGTGGGGCACACACTTATGGAGAAACTAGTGTGAGATTTGACTTCAATGGTTAAAATGGGAAGCTGAACAGCAGCCCTTTCACCCTTTCTTCCATGACTGCAAGCAGCATGAACTGCCCAGAGAGCACCTGAGGGCTGTGCCTGGAATGATGCTCTCACTGGGAAAAGCAATTCGTTAGTCGACCTGCAGCTTTAGGAAGTTCACAGACCGATGAAAAAGTGAGCTCTGCAACAATTTTAAATAGTGAATGTTATTTTAAACTGGAGCCTCCTTTATTACTGGGAGTTTCTGGTTCCCAAACTGACCTGTGCAATTTAGCTACAAAATAAGACATTTTTGAAAGACAAAGCGCAGAGATGTTCAAGTGACAACATCTGTGTCTAGTAGTATCTTCTCTTTCTGTGAATTTTTGATTTGGAGTTGTGTTTGTGAGTCTGACACTCTGAAAACTTGTTCTTTACGATACTAAAACCCCCAAAATACCTATAAAATTATTTTTTTCTCATGAGAAACTGTTAAGTGTTCCTCACATTGGTTTATAGAATGTGATAATTTTCAAAATTTTTCCTTTGTCAAAATTTCCCATTACTGTAAGCCTTTTTTTTTTAAAAAAAAAAAAAAAATCTTGTGCAATGAGTCAGGCTTCTGGAAATTGGCCTGTTACCAGAAAGGCTATTTGGGTCTGCTTCCTCACTACAGATCTCTGCCACTGTCTTCACCACAAGATCTGTTTGTGATTATTAGAGTAGCAAAAGTGAAACCCACACTGACCAGAGCTTTGGAAGTTGTCCTTCATCTATCCTGCCTGCCATCCACTTTTGGATAAAGCTATCAGATTTAGGAGCATATTGAGAGCTATAATCCATATGAAGGGGCATTGGGTTTGCACAGTGGCTTCTACAACAAGCAATTAGGAGCATGCACATGTCATTGGAAAAAATATTAAAGGGAAGTTTATTATTTTTCTTCATTAGATGGCATAGTAAGGACTGTAACAGGTTGCAGATGGGAAATAGAAGAGTATATAATTCTAGCACTTAAAAAGCTTTAATTCTTTTTTCTTTTTTTTTTTTTAATTGGTTTATATAGTTGAGAACTTGATACACTCAAAAACTTGGGCAATTTTAAATGAAGGTGCTTTTTGAATGCTTTTTTTCATCCATTTTACCTGTTTGTGTTTTTTTTACCCGTGTGTGTTTTTTTTTCTTTAACTGACTCTTCCTATCCAGAAATGTCATGGAAAGGTGTAGTCTCACTTTATCTGCTGTAGTATAAGGCCCTTAGTTAAATCATAATGCTAGTTAAGTCTTATCCCAGTGGGAGAAATATTGTACTGGCTGGTTAAACCAGTGCTGTAGTTGCTTTGTGCCATGGGAGCGTTGCTCACAACAGAGCAGTGAGAATTGCAACGTCAGTGTTTGTTCTCAAATGAGTGTAAAATTCATGATACTCATGCTACTAAATCCTTTACCTGAAGAGAAATTATTTACCTGTGTTCCGTTCTCTTCTGCCTATGTTCAAGCCATTCACTTTTAAGAAAAAAACCAAAACCACATAATGCCACTATATTAATCAGATATGTGTGATACAACACAAATTCAAAGGTTCCTTTAAAATATGTTATTAATGTGAGCTAGAGCTAGCTGGGAAGACAGCAAATTCCTTCCTCTTCCATCATCTCCACAATTATTTCGTACTACAAAGTTTGGAGTCTGAAGTCTTAAATTTACACTGGAGACCTTTTGTATTGGTGGAACACAAAGGGAGCTTTAAACCTGATTTTTTTTTTTTTTTTTTTTTTGGTATTGTTAGCTTGACGGATCTGGAGATATATCTCACAGTTCATGTTCATTCTCAGTGCTGAGTCTGCACTTTGTATTTCACTCTGTATTTCACATTTTATGGCACATTTTATGGTAGAATATTAAAATTAGTAGCAAAATCCATTCTCTACCTTCTTCTCTGAGGAATGCCAGCATGCAGGCATGTCCAAGTATTTGATTTTTAAGTTTTCAACTGTGTGAGGACTTTATCACTTAGGTTAGCAATTTATGTCTTCTTCTCAAGCAGGTGGGTTAAGCCATAATGTGCCTACACATCCTTCTTTTGTGGCGAGCTCATGTGTCCTCTATATAAATGATTTGTTATATAGACTATAGAATGAGTTTTCCTGTTTCTCCCTTGTGTTTGGAGAGCTGTGGAAGAAAGGATGTTGAATAAAGTTTTAAGGCTGCAGTCAGTCTCCTTATCAGAACAGGGAAACTAAGACCTGAACAGTTTAAACAAGCTCATGGGCATCAGCACGGGGATTAGATTGCATTGGTATTATTAGTTTGTAGAACACGGGCAACCCACTTTGTAGTTCCTTTCCAATTTAGATGGTAGGGAGTTTTTACACCTCCTTCATGAAAGCACTCTGAAGCATGTCACTTCTGCGAAGTTCTCAATCACCATGACATGGTGTTCTTTCACTCTCTTTTCATAGGACTTTGCATTTTGTGTCTGTCATTAATTATTTATTGACTCGATGCATCCAGCATTTAGCACACCCTTGAGTGATGTAAGACCTTGTCTTTACTGGGCTGAGCAGGGAGTCAGTCCTGAGTCTTCAGGGAGGTTCACTGACTTCATGGTGCATGGAACAGGTAAAGAAGTAGATGGAGAGGGCCAGCGTGTTTGCCTTTTGTTTGGGAAGGTATTGGTTTTGTCTTGATTTGTGATACAGAACTGATATATCTTTCTCTTGTTCTTCCAGTCTCTCTCTCACACATAAACATATAAAGAGATGTGCATGCCCATATATGTACAAAGAGGATGGGAAAAAAGTTTCAGAAATGGTTAAACAATTGATTCTTCTCAGACAGATAACTATCGTAAAGTGGCTGATTTTCATTTTACCCACAAATTCCTTTTGGAATCTAAAAACTTTTTCCAATGCAATGTCACTGGAATCAAAAAAGTGTCCTTTGAAGCTTTTGTTCATAAATATCTCCTTCAATTAAATATTTCATTAAAAGCTTTAAATCAATTACATTCTGTGTATTTTTAATGCTTCTTTAAACATTGAGTTTTGTATTGTCACCTATTATTAGTTATGACTTCCTTATGAGTAAAAAGTGTCTTGACATGTACTTAGAGGCTCTCTTTTCCCTTATGTGAGAGCAGAAGGCTTTTCTCTGGGGTTAGAATATTTGAAAATGAATGGTAAAGATATTACTTTGCAAAAGTTACCAGCTAGGAGTAGCAAGGCTTTATCAATAAGTTAATTTCCTCATATACTAATTTCCTCAAAAAAAGGTCATCCCACAGCCAGATCCACTCAAATGGGAGCACTTCACTCTGAGCTCTGTGAATTTCATTGTTCCAAAAGAGGGCAATGAAGATAAAGACTTCTGTTCCCTTGTTTCTGTTTAATCTCCAAACAGATTTATTTTGTCTATTTTTTTTTTTTTAATTCTACTGATTTTACTCTACCTTTGTGTGCTCTACCTTCAATGAACTATATAAGTATGTGCTCTAAGTCCAGCCTGAAGGACAGGAAGTCCTGACCTGGGGTATCTACGCTGAATCTCCTGCTTGTGGCCATGAGTATCTTATTTTTGGTGATTATAAACTCTTTAAAAAGGGTTGGCCATCCACAAAGAAAGCATGTAGCTGGATTGATCTAGAAGGGAGGTATGCTCTAGGCGCTTTTTTGATTCATGTTTTTCACCCTCGTGTACTTCCATGAGCAGAGAAATGACAATCCCGTAAGAAATCAATGAAAAAGCAGAGATCTCTTTGCTGAGTTCTGGCTGGAGGGATGGAAATCCTTCAACGGTTTGTGCAGGAACTCAGCTGGTGCCATCCTCTTCTCCAAAGCATTCTCATCACCGAGTAGTCTGAATCAGTAACATTTTACAGGCTGCATAATAGAGAAACTATGAGTTAGCAACAAAAGCGCATTAAACTTTTATGCTCTTTGTGCTGCCATCCTTCAAGCCGTATATGTTTTAAAAGGTTTACTTGCACATTTCTAGCATGGTCCCATGGGATTACAGCACTTCAGATGTTCTCCAATAGTGCATCTTCCAGTTTAATGTAATCCAAAAGAAACCTGGCACACATGCTGTAAGAGCACTCACAATAACCGGGGGCCAATTTGCTGGGGTTAGATGTACTGAAGCTGAGAGTTGCTTCCAAATTGCGTTTTTTGGACTGCAGTGAAATGGTAGCGTAGATGCACCCACAGTGTCCCAAACTGGCTTGTACCAAAGAGATACTAACCATTCCTACCCTGTAAAACCGTGAGCTGCTGTAGGAGATAGGAAATAAATAGGTAATGCTACTACTGTTGCACAGGAGCAGTATCACCTCAGTGTATCTCTACATGAAAGCTTATTTTATTATCACTTAAGGAAGTCATTACCCTTTTATGAGTGCTTACATGCTGCTTTACAAATATGTCACCACAGTTACATTATAAAAGCAGCATTATTTTTGCCAGTGGCATTTTATGAAGCAAGGAAAGTAGTTTGAAAGTAACTTTAAAAAATGCCTTCATATTTTTTTTTACTCTGGGGGAATAGAATTGATAATGTTTTCCCACACTAAATTTAGATTTCTTTTAATAAAGTTTTCTTGTCTAAATACCATATAATACCTCTAAATCATTAAAATCCTGTATATATATACCTTGGTTTAATTGTACAGGCATGAAAGTTGCAGATCATCTTGATTCTGTCAGTATTTAATATGAATTCAAGTAAACCTTACTCTTTAAACTACTTGTGGGGGCTTTGCTGCTTAGTTTAGTTAGCCATGTATCTCCAAAATCCCCATAAGTTAAATTATATTTGTCTAATTCCTATTTTTTTACCAGTGAAAATACATAACAAGATTTCATCTGCAAACAGAAGGAGAAATATTAATCAAATAAAAAAGGATTACAATTATTTTCTCTCAGAAAAAGATGCTGATAACTTCAAGCACTGTATTTTGAGGATCGTTCTTTAAAGAATCACTTACTTAAAATTTTAGAAAGAATACTACTTCATTTTCTTTACCTGACTTGTCAGCAACTTCCAGAAGATTAAAAGGCTAATGTCACGTTATCACAATAGACACAATTTTGATTGGTATCATTGTGCGTTATATTTTGGTTTGGGGTTTGGTTTGTTTGGGAATTTTTTATAAAGGAAAAAATCTCCTTCATAAATTATGGGTAATTTACTATAATAGTTTCCCATTTTATAATGTGAAAGCTATTATGTAAGTTACACTAGATTTGATAACAACTTAGATTTCCTGCGAAATTTAAAAGGTGGTAAAAGACATATGTTTCTCTAAACATAACATCTTTGCTTTAAACAAAATAACATGGTTTTAGAAAGTATTCTATATGCTGTCATTTAGAAAATACCCAAATACCTGTCCTTACGTATAAAAGAGTGCAATGGAGATGAAGCTATTCTGAGCATCTTAAATCTGTTATGATTTCATTACTATCACTAGCTTTCCACTCAGTCTAACAAAGATCTGAATAAGCTACGCTGTAAACAGATCTTTTTAAATGTTCGAATATTCATTTTTAAAATACATGGTAGTTTTTAAATGATCAGAATGTATTCTGTGTAGTTGATTTTGCAGTTTGCTGGGTGCTTAGAAATCCCATAAAAAGTCAAATGTATAAAAATACAAATCCAACAAAAAAAACTGGAAAGAGATTTACTAAATAGTTTGAAATGTTATGTGAATTTAGCTATCACAATCAGATTTATAAACTAAACAATGTTGAATGAAGTCTTGCAAAATGTGAAAACACTCAGATCTATCTAATATCTGGCACCAAGATCATAATTATGCCAGATACCTCCCTGCATATGCATTTATAACAGTAATTTCTCAGGTAATGTAGTGTGACTCTCTATATAAATGTTTTTGTCCTTGTAAAAACCATGCAATTTAGGAATGAAAAACACTGTTTATTTATGTAAGTCTTTGTTTTCAGTGAATTATTGATGTTTGTGCATCATGTTTGAGCAAGTTGGAGTACCAAGGTTAGTCATTTAGAATTTTTCTTTAAATCCTCCAAGTGGAGTCTTGCCGCTCCACGTCCTTTTGTGCCTTACAATCAGAAACGGGCGAAATGTCCTTTCTCTCAGTAGATAATGAGATTTTTCTATCGAGTTGGATGCAGTTCAGTCTCCTCACTTCTTCTTCCATGTTCCTCCTCTCGTGATCAAATCCAGATCAGCTGGGAAGAAACTGAGATTCCCTTGTTGACTTTGGGCAGGCCATGACGCAGGCGCTTCCTAATTAGAAATTGACGGTCACTTCATTTTGAGGAAACTCTGAGCCTCTCTTGCCTCCTTTGAAAACACTCTTATTTAGAGCACGGTGCCCTGAGCAAAATATGTTTGACAGCCCCATCACAACATTGCTTTGCATCTTCACAGAGAGACTGAGCTGTTCATTAACGCTGAGCTCCACGCTGCAGTGGTTCAGCTGGTGTCGGACCCACACATGAAAACCAGGATGCGGCTGCTCAGAGGTGCAAAGCCCCGAAAATGGGTTAGATCCAGTCAGCAAGTGTCTGATAACCTGAAAGCAGTGATGATTCAGAAATTTTTCAAAGCAAAAGCGCATATGTTAATACCGTTCCAGATATCCTTAGGGTTGTGTAGCTAATTGCTTAGCTTTTTTAGAACACTACTTACTCTTCTAATCAATATCCAATTAGCAATTGCCATAGCAACTGTAAAATATAGGATGTCCTGATATGTAAGGTATGTTAACTTCTAAGATACAAAACACCAGTGGGAAATACAAAGATGTCAAAGGAAAATTTGTAACTTTTCCCTCAGTGCTTTAAGGGGAAGGAATAGGTATAGCTGCTCAATGCTCTTTTGGGGGGAAAGAAAATACTGCTGCTTCATTACATATTCCTCTCCCCTCTCTGGAACGCTGAGCAGAACACCATTTTTATTTATCTGTGGGGTTTGTGTCCACAAATGAATCAATATAGAGATTAAAGCCATAGCTCAAGAAAGCAAAAGGTTGACCAGAGGAATTACAGGTGATCAGCCTCTCCTTAGGCCTTGGGAAGATGATGGAGCATGACTGTTCACAATGCACGTTCACGCAAATAAAGTCACATGCCTTTTCCAAGAACAAATCATGCTCGACCTGCAGAGTCACCTTCTATTATGGGCTAAGTGGAAGTTTTTATTCCCTGGGAGGATGGTGCATCACTGAAAGAGGTTACCCAGGAGGTTTTTGTATCTCTGTCCTTGGACATATTCATGATGCAACTGGATCAAGCCATGCTGGCCTGATCCAGGATTGGTAGTAGTTCTACTTTTAGAGGTGCTTGGAGCCTTTTTGGTGTAACTTTAAACATTTAAATATTTCAGAAGTATTTTAAACCAATAACATTTTTTATGCGAAAGTATGTTAGGTGTTGCTTTCTTTAATTAGAAGAAAAAATTTATACCATTGTGACAAAGAAAGGGGTGGTCTCTGCGTAAAACCTGACTCATCCTAACATGGGCATTTATGGAAGTGGTGCGATTCTCTCTGCCCAGGCTATGCAGCTCTGCTCAGTGGTGCCATTTCAGCATTTCGTTGTTTTTGAAACCCTAGATTCGCGTAGTCCTTTTAAATGATTAATCTACTTTATCAGCTTCTTAAGAAAAATTCTCCTGCCTGCCATGTCTCGTTTGTTCCTTTTTATAGCTCCAGAATATGCTTGCATAAAATTTCCATGGAAAGTGACCCTTTCATAGTCTTGTTCCATATTTCCCAAAATCATCAGTTACACATTATAGCACCAAGAAAGATCTGTCTTAGAAAACTTTAAACCCTTTTTTTCTCATGTTCAAATTTTCAGTAACCATTCCCCTGCAGAGATTGTCCTTTTTCATTCATTATAAATTGTGAAATAAGCATACTTTGTTGTCAAGTTAACAACACAGTAATGGATGTATCATCCAAGATGCACATGATTTATGAAAATGGGTAGTCATGATGTTGGATACCTTTTAAAATTAAGTTTTGTCTGCCAAGCAGCCTATTTAGCTATTTCTAAAAATATTTCAAAACCTTCATATTAATCAGCAACAAAAGTACATTTTAAGGAAAAAATGCAAAAAATAGAACAGAATCATAGAATCATAGAATTGTCTAGGTTGGAAGGGACCTTTCAGCTCATCTAGTCCAACCATCAACCTAAATCTGATGAAAAACCATCACTAAACCATGTCACTAAGCACTCTGTCAACCTGTCTTTTGATTACCTCCAGGGATGGTGCCTCAACCAGTTCCCTGGGCAGCCCATTCAAAGGCTTAATAACCTTTTCAGTGTAAACATTTTTCCTGATATCCAGTCTGAACCTCCCCTGGCACAATTTGAGGCCATTTCCTCTTGTCCCATCACCTGTGACGGGAGAAGAGACTGACCCTCCATGGCTACACCCTCCTTTCAGGGAGTTGGAGGGAGTGAGAAGGTCTTCCTCAGCCTCCTTTTCTCCAGGCTGAACAGGCCCAGCTCAGTCCTCGAGACTTATTCTCCAGACTCCTCACCAGCTTCATTGCCCTAAAAAAAGGCAAAAGAAAGAATTTATCACAGCTCATGAGGAGAATAATGGTCTGAGATTTCAGTTATGCAGCTTTTATTGGTGGGGTTCTGTATAGAGTACTGCAGGATTTGTACTGACTTCTCATTTCCACTCTTTCAACAAGATCTGCCCCAAAAGATCTGTTCATTCCAGGATGTGATGTGTAACCTACTTGGTAATGTGAAACTTTCCTCATTTGAAATGAATCATGCCCAGAAGAAATGTTTTAGAGCTGTTTTTGTAGGCTTTTCTAAGAGACAGTAGGCAATAGAAAGCTGTCTTCTTTTTTAATGGAACATGCACCTGCTTTATATGTGTATCTGATAAAAAAATAGGAAGGGCTATTTACTGTTTTTCCTCCTCCTGCAAGTACTTTATGCTAATCTGACATTATAGACAATAATTAATATAAATACAGATTAAAAAGTAATTGAACATAAAAGGGGATTTCTAAACGGATTTTCACTAAGGAAGAAAAAAGTCTTGTTAGAAGGCAAGATAGCTTCAACTTTAGGTGATCTGTGTATCCATTATTTCTCTGAGATCTTTCTCAGAGAAAGGTTATGGGTTAGTGACATGGAGGTTGTATCTAAATGAGTAATTGCTTCTGAGCAGTTCTTGAGTCTATGTGAGTGAACTTTTCAGGGATAAATATCAGCATCTGAGAGATGCTGAACTGATTTTGAAGTTCTGTGAAAATGTGAGATTGGAGACAGATGATGTAAATCCATTTTGGGGATCACAGAATCTTCATGCTGGAAGGGACCAGATCATCGAGTCCAAACATACACACACCAAAAAAAAACCCCAGCAATCTCGGGCACTAGAGCATGCCCTGAAGTACCACATCTATTATTCGTAAATCCCCCCAGGGATGGTGACTCCACCACCTCCCTGGACAGGCTGTTCCAGTGCCTGACCACCCTCTCAGGAAAGTCATTCTTCCCAATATCTAATCTAAACCATCCCTGCCCCAACTTCAGACAATTTCTTCTGCTCCTGTTATTATACACTTGGGAGAAGAGGCCAACACTGACCTCTCTACACCCTCCATTCAGGGAGCTGTAGAGGGAAAGGAGGTCTCCCCTCAGCCTCCTCTTTTCCAAAATAAACATGCCCACCTCCTATTCAGTATGTCTTCTTATCTTGCTTTGGACTATAATTTGGATCCATCTCACTCCAATTTCCATTATTGCTACTTTTCCATTGCTGTTTTAGATTTCCATTTCTTGGGAAACTTGTCATTTTGAATGATGAGAGAATTAATATTCCCAAATAAGATACAAAGGTGTAAATACAAATTTTAGTAAACCTGATGTGTACTTCCAGACACTAAGCATTTTTGCAAACTGATAAACATCAGAATTTTTCATGTATTAAAATAAATTTCAAGGCCTTGTAATTAAATACATAACTTTTTTTTTCAAAATTGCAGTGAGGATTATTTATGTATGTTATGTATTTCCCATGAACATCCATGTTCTTGCAGGCATGTAGAGTCTTCCTTTTCATATTTGTCATAATACATATCTAAGTTAGAAATTTTTATAGAAATTAGGTGAGCACCACCTAAGCTAAATCAACTTTTGGTTTGTTTAGTTTTTTGTTAAGATTTATTTTTTTTAATTGTGACATTTTGAATTTTGTTCAATACACATTACAGCAGAGATCCTAGGTAAGCTATTCTTCAAGTGTTTTGACCTGTGAAGTCCTTTAAATTTTGACTTTAAACTATTAGAGCCCAGACAATTCTCTCTAGCAAGGTCCTACTTCTTTGTTCTCCTGATTATGAAAGTCTCCAGGTCAAATCTTGCAATTTTTCTCATGTATTCACACTTTTTACTGAGGTTGTTGTTCTAGACTCAGTAAACTTTCTTTATTCAAGCAAATTGAAGATTCATCTATTTAAGAAGTGATTAGTCTCTTCATGTTTTTTCAGCTCTTTTCTATACATGTGAATCTTATTCTTATTTGCTTCCACTTCTACAAGTCTGATACTCTTCAACTTCAGTAAGACACATGTTTTTAGCTAACTGCCACCTAATCTGGGTTTTTGGAGGATAATGTCAAGACTGAATGTAGATCTTGTCATGCAAAACCTTCATTTTCTTCAGCCTATATTAATTAAAAGAGATTCTCTGGAGTTATTATCTGCAGAAGATGAATTATAAAGCTGTAAGAGACCCTGAAAAGTTGCATAGTACATTTTTTCTGTTCCACATGTAAGCAATTTCTGACAGATACTTGTCTAACTTCTTTGTAAAACCTTCTAATGATAAAAGAAAATGCATTCTCATTCTGTCTTACCAATTTACTATGTTTGCATGACTACATTTATTCCAATGTCCAGCTTTAATTCTCTCCTTTTGTTTCACATGTGGCTCTGCCTTTTTATAGCAGGTTTCTATATGTTTGAAGGGTATTATATTTTTTCCCCTCCATTTCTATCAAGGGTTGTTTTTTTTTAGACAGATCAAGTCTGTGTCAGGTAGACCTCTGGCCATTCTCGTTACTCTCCTCTGGACTCTTTCTGCTCAACCATACCCTTGCTGAATGATAACATTTCAAACCAAAAAGAGTAACCTGGTTGATGGCCACAACTATTAAAAATTATTTTACATCTTGAAACCTATTCTCTGTTTCATGCATCCCAAAATAGCGTTTGGAAATCTCAAAATAGTTGTATTAGGATATTATGAAAGCAAGACTAACTGAAACATTGTGTAATCTGTTCCAAAAAATTTTTTTTGTTTGTTTTGTGTCTCTATGTATTGTCAACTCTAGCCTGTTGGTGTTTTTATGCTTAGAGTTGTTCCAGATTGAGGCAAAACAGAACCAATTTTTTGTTTTATAATTTTACAGTTTAGCTAAGCCTTCTCTAACTCTCTGAATTTAACGGCATATTGTGAAGAAAACTGCTCCTTCTCAGGATGATAAGGCCAATGTTTGTGCTCCATGCCAAGGAATGGTGTGCAGAGAGGCCGTGCTTATACTTACTGCTGTAACAACCAAGGTCAGCCAATTTTCGTTATTTGCCCCTTAGAGGGTTGGAAATGGAATAACATAGAGGGGTCACTCCTGTGGGGAGGAGGGGACAGGAGAGGTGACCCAAACCTGACCAGCTGGGGTATTCCATCCCATCTGCCCCATGCTCAGTGTAAAAGCTGAGGGATCAAAGGGTCAACCTCTCTTCCTGTGATGGCCCACGTCTGAAGAAGACCCTGTCTGTTCATCTGCCTTTGATCCTGATACGAGTGTTCCTGACTCCAAAGATGGAACCCAATTCCCATCTGTCACTGAGTCTAGTCTGGGATTTCCCCAATGCCTGCTGGTGGCGGAACTGTCATTCTGGGAGCTTGATACAGTTTTGTATAAATATTGTATCTATTTCATTATTTTCTTCTTTTTTATTTTAATATTAATTCTTCATTAAAGTAATTTAGTTCATTGTAAACTTCTGAATCTCCCTGTCTCTTCCTCTCCTCTTTTGCGGGGGAGTGGAAGGGTCTGCCAGTCCGGTTGCGGTGATTTCAGCTGAAACCACAACAAGAGTTTACAGTATTGATTCTTATACTCAAATTGTCAAAAGGCAATAACATATACAACGTCAAGAATAACTTTGTTACATCTAGCACAGAAGAATCAAATATGTGTTTTCTTCATTAAACCTTTAGGCTCTTTTTATTGTCCACATATGTATAGTATTTGAATCCTTCTGTCATTCATTGAGTAAAATGTGTCACATTTTCCATTATTTTATTTGCCCTTTTCTTCAGGAAGAAAGCTTGTGTCTGTATTATACTATTTTGTTTGGGTAGGATTTTCTTCTCTAATATCATAGACAGTTTCTGCTGAGTGTTTATATTAATGAAAATAGGGGCAAAAAAAATATGTGTTACATTCAAGTGGAAGATGTGAAGGTTTTTTGAGTTGGTTTTGTTCTGTGACTATGCACATTCAATAATCGGAATTAAGTCTGAAAGAGTGAATTCTCTCCAGCTTTCATCTGGTGGTAAACATCCACCTTTTGTCAGAAAACTGACAAAGAAACAAAAGAAAACTTCCGAAACTTTATGTAACCTGGTCCCAGAACACTAAAGGCTTTGGAGGAGAGTACCCATCACAAGGGAGGTTTCCTTAGCTCACGGAACCTCTGCTGCTGAGTTCTCCAGTTTTTGTGGCAATTTGCCACCACTTTCCTTTGGGTGACCGTTTCCAGCAGGACTCTGCATCATCCTGGTGTACATAGCTGAACCACTGCCTTCTCTGTGGGCAGCCAGTATCGTATGGTCAGAAATGTCAGGTGTCACGGGGAGGTCTGGAAACATGAGAATGGATGTCTGCCCTCCATCCATCAACAGTAGTAGGTGACCATCCGTCAGGATCACGGATTCCATTTTCACCCCGTGTCCTGTCCTTAGTACGGATGCCTAATGGTTATTGAACAGATTTAAGTGAAAAAAATTAGACTCCACATAGTATAGCCTTTTTCAGGCAGATATTTAGACTGACTGCCCTACACATGACCGACACATTTATTGAAGAGGTTGACTTTTTGCATTTGTGTGCTACTTGTATATTTACACTTTTCTATTTTTATTAAAATAATATACCATAAGGTGAAAGAAAAACCACATTTTTAATTGATTTGACTATCGACTCAGCTTTTCCACTGCTTTCTGCCCATAGTAATACAACCTTGCAAATATTTACTGGGAGTAAACACTTCTGAATTTCTGTCATTTGTGTATTTTCCTTAACTTTGCCAGTTAGTAAAGTACTCCTGTGAGGTAGAAATGACTGAATGATTAGTGTTTCTTTTTAGTGGGACATCTAAAGAAGAGAGACAAAAGGTCACTAAAATGCTAACCAACAAAGATTATTTTCAACACCCACTTGCCTTGGGAGCCTCTGTTTTTATCCCAGTTTGTGGACTTGAATCCCTTAGGGTTTGTCTGCATGGAGTAGCTTGATGCTCTGGAGTTTCCTAAATAAGGTTGTATTTCTGTGTGGCACAATTTAGGGCTGGGCGAAATCTGTAGCAATTTGGAGCCTTGGAGTAATGTATGCATATGGTATGTCATTGCACTTGGGTAAAGGGGAGGGCATAGTCTCATGCTGATCCAACAGTAGATTTTTTTCACTTCTAAGATTGACTGGGTAATCTGCACTCTCTGCACTAACACAGACACTTCCAAAAGACCTTTTCCTTATTTAGTTGTTTGTTTGGAAGGTCTGTAACTCTTAGAAAAAAAAAAAAAGGAAAAAAAAGAATTATTTTCTCCTTCAGGACAGTTAAGGAATGACACCCCATTTGCTGACAAACAGAATAAATGAGTTCATACTGGGCTGCTAAGACTGAACTGCTGACCTGAGCTAATTCATTTAAAGCTAACTTTGTCATCTCATATCTGCAAAGTAGATAAATTGTCAAGAGGCCTGTGAAGTTACTGAAATATGAACCATGATGGAAAAAGGCCTTGGGTCACCTGATCATTGAGTCACCAAAGCAGGGACTAGAGGGCTGTTGAGAAATGTGCATCCCAATGGCAGAATGAGTTTAAGAGTCTTGAGCTGTAGAAAGTCAACGAAGTGTTAGAAGAGGAACAAAACCAGACAGTTCAATCTCACTTTCCATAAAGTACTCAATAGAATACATCTGAGCTATTTACTAGCAGTCAAAACCAAAATTGTGAAACAGAGACTAAGAAGTATTAATCGCTCCTGAAACAGGATATATTGTAAGGCACCAAAATGCTGAGGGTTCGGCTGAAATGTTATTTAATGTAGCCTGACTAATACATTTAGCTATTTGTGTATTATGAATAATTTTGGATTACACTGTGCCCAGTATGCATTGATGTGATATGGGAAGGAAGTTCACATTGTTACATTTTTCTGCAATGCTATTCTTTTAAAAGCCCTTCAATTACAATAGAGTACAAAATTTTTCACATGAATTTTAGGCAAGAAACTTGAATCATGTGACTAGATATCCTGGTTTTAAAAATATAGATAGTAATATTGAAATGTGCTTTTTCAAAAATTGCTATGTACATGTATTTATGTATATGCATAAATCCAAAACTTATTTTAAACTTTCTCAGTGGGATCATGATAAATATTTATTAAAAAATAAGCACATTTCCTTTCATTTTTAGAAGTAAACTGGCTGTGGTGGGGAAATTTAGCTAATGACCTCTAAAACAAACATCATGCCAGGCTTTGCATTGCTAAATTATTGAATGGAAAGCTAAAACCCTGATATACTTTTAAGCTTTGGGGTTAAAGCTTTGATCCCTCATATGAGGTTGAAATCAATAAATTCTGAAAATAAATATTCAGGTTTTGCAAAGACATGATTTATCTTACAAAAAAAAAAAAAAGGATAATTTTGCAGAAATTTAACATATATGGAGAGGGCCTGACTTAACTCATAAATCTGTTTTTTTACTGGTTTGATCTATACTTTCAGGAAAGCAACAGATTTGAATAAACCATCCAGGAACTGAATTTATGAGTCCTATAAGCACCAAGTTTTCTGCTATTGGGTTTCCAGCTAACAGGTCAGAACAGATCCTACAATCTTTCATTCAAAACACTTAATTCTTGGATAATCAATTGTGTTATAGATAAGGTAATCTTCAACACCAAAAGCAATCAGAAACATTTTTCTAGTTCTAAGCTTCTTTCTGGAACAAGAGACTTAGCTTTCTCTCAATGAATTGGAAAAAGGTCCTACTGAGAAAATCAGTAATTATACACAACAAGTCTATGGTCTTTCTATTAATGATTAATCTCCATCCTACTGCACTGTTATGAAGGGGTATCAATTGAGTTTGCATTTTTATACACTTGTTAAAGGCTTTTTCTATCCTATGCCCTTTATAAATCAGAAGAAAAAGCCTTTTTTCAAATTACTACTGTTGTAATTCAGAGTGCCTAAATACTTTTAAACAAACAATAAACTTATTTCTCACAAGACTCTTTTTGTGGTGGTTGTGGCCATTGTTGTGAATGAGTTTAGGTTTGTCAATTTGCAGGCTTGAAGAACTTCAATTCTCTCACCTGCATTGGGAAGTTTGAAGTGTGGAGTTGTCTGTAGCACCTTCAGTTTCCCCCAGGTACATTCAACCTAACACAAGATGCTTAAAAGTAGCACACACACATTGCATCTCTGTCAAACCTGCATTTTTCCTCCTTCCTGTTATTCACTTTTGCATAGAAAGTCATGTGTTTATTTTGTATTTCTAATTTTGACTTGTATGACAGCCAAAGGCACTGCTAGTAATATACAAAATCACAGATTCACAGAACAGTAGGGGTTGGAAGACACCTTCAGAAATCATGTAGTTCAAGCCCCCTGCTAAAGCAGGTTCACCTGGAGCAAGCTGCACAGGATCATGTTGAGGCAGGTTTTGAATATCACCATAAAAGAGGACTCCACACCCACTCCGGGCAGTCTGCTCCAGGGCTCTATCTCCCTCAAAGTAAAGAAGTTTTTCTTCATGTTGAGATGGAATTTTCTGTGTTCCAGTTTGTGCCCATTGCCCCTTGTCCTGACGACCAGGCATCACTGAGAAGAGTCTGGTCCCATCTTCTTGCCACCCACCCTTTACTATTTCTCAGTATCAATGACATCCACTCTCAGTCTTCTCTTCCCCAGGATGAACCGCCCCAAGTCTCTCCTCCTTTCCTCAGCAGAGAGATCCTCCAGTCTCTTGATCATCTTTGGAACCTCCACTGGACTCTCTCCAACATTTCCCTGTCCTTCTTGAACTGGGGAGCCCAGAAGTGGTCCCAGTACTCCAGTTGTGTCCTCACCAGTGCAGAGCAGCGGGGGAAGATGATCTCCCTTGACTTGCTGGCTGAGATCTTTTTAATGCCCTAATTTAAATTTGCTAAGGGTACACTCTGTCCCTCATCTGGGTCATTACTGAGTATGTTGAACAGTACTGGACCCAGAACTGATCCCTGGGGAACACTCTTCAATTCAATAGACCTTCAATTAGACTCTGTACCAGCAATCACAACCCTCTCAGCTCTGCCACTCAGCCAGCTCTCCATCTACCTTACTGTCTCCTCATCTAACCCACACTTCCTAAGTTTACCTATGAGGGTGTTATGGGAGACAGTGTCAAAAGTATTGCTAAAGCTGAGGTAGATGACATCAACTGCTCTCTCCTTGTCTGTCCAGCCAGTTATGCCACCATAGAAGGATGTCAGATTGGTCAAAAAATATTTTCCCTTGTTGAATTCATGTTGATTGCTCCTGATAACCTTCTTTTCCTCCACATGCATAGAGATGACATCCGGAATAAACTGTTCTGTCACTTTTCCAAGGATGGAGGTGAAGCTGACTGGCCTGTAGTTTCCTGGGTCCTCCTTCTTTCCCTTTTTGAAAACTGGAGTGACATTGGCTTTCCACCATTCCTCCATGAGCTTCCATGTTCTTCATGAGCTTTCAAAGATGATAGAGAGCAGCTTTGCAATAACATCTTCCAGCTCCCTCAGCACTCATGGGTGCATCCCATCAGGGCTTATGGATTTGTGGGTGTTGTGTTTGCCTAAATGATCCCTTAACCCGATTCTCCTCAACCAAAGGAAAGACTGTCTCTCTTATCTCCAAGATCTGGGATTCCTGGGATTCCTTAGCAGTAAAGACTGAGGTAAAGAAGACTTTCACTAACTGCATCTTCTCTGCATCCTCCATCACCAGAGCACCCACCTCATTTAGCAGTGACCCCCGTTTTCCTTTTGCTACTGATGGACTTGAAGAAGCCCTTCTGCCCTTCTTGTTGTCCTTGACATCCCTTGTCAAGTTTATTTCCAAGTGGGCCTTAGTCTTCCGCTTCGCATCTCTGAATACTCTGACGACGCTCCCATATTCCTCCCACGTCCGTTTAAAAAACATCAGGTATTAACTACTTGTAACTTCAAAATGAAATTCTAGCATTTCAAGTGTGAAATTCTGCTTTAAGAGCTGACTATAAAATGTTGAGATCTGACTGACATTAGGTTGGGACATGAATTTCATAAGAAGAGTGGGATTCCAGTTCAGAGGGATACTGAATTACAATTAAAAGGTGAATATGAAACTGCAATGAAACAATAAAAGCAAACTTCTGCTCTCCTTCCAAATATTTTTTATAATAAAGCATAGTAGAATAATCTTTTACGACGGTTAAAAATTATGTACCTATATAAGAACAGAACAATGTGCTACACCCCATTTCTTCCAAATGTATTAGTATTTTAATAGTTAATACTGCACAGATTGCATAGATATCATTTATTTGTACTTTTCATAATACTTCTTTCTAATACTGTTTTGGCAAGTAGCCTCCGGACAGTGAGATTATTAAGGGACTAATACATTTAAAAGTAGGTAAAAAGCACTTGTAGTACCATTAACTATTAATTTGTTCTTGGTTAAACTGATGATCCTTTGACACACAGAATAGCTCATATGTATCTAACAGTTAAGTACAATATATTGTAGTTTAAATACGTCAAATGCTTTATTTCTGCGAGTAGAAACCAGAAATGCAGAAACAGTGAGCTAAAAGTGACGATGGGCAATGTACCCTAAACTCGCTTAAGAGGACTCACTGGCTTAAAATAGTATTGAAGTTCAGCCTTAATAGAGCAATTTGTCCTGGTATTTTCCATTTGCCATTATAGATGTGGAAATTTTATTTTTTTTTTGTTAGGAAAGATAGTTTCGAAGAGAAGTGAAGTTTCTTGTTGCTTAAAGGGGAGCATTTCGGCAAGCCCATCTACGTTGCAATCTGCCTGTTAAACGTAGCATGTAGTCTCCAAACGTTTCTCATTGTTCTGTGCTGGGATGGTCACTTAATGATCAAATTAGAGCTCAGTCAACCAGAGCTGTGGAGACAACGGTAACCCGCCACAAGTCAGGCCCCTATTCCAGATTTACTGAGCTTCCAGGTGGAGTTCATTACAGCAAATCACCCAGCACGATCCCCTTGACAGCACATTAAGAAAATGGTCTAAATTAAGGTTTGTTGTATTGTTAGGCTCGTTTCCTGCTCAGAATGTGAAGGCCCCCTGCTTTTTACACACACTCGCTTAAACGGCAGAGCATTTGCTATCCCGGAAGGTCCCTGCTGCTGTTTGCTGCTCTGTTTGTGTAGCACGTGAAATATTCATGAATTTGCGAGCTGAAATACCACATGTTTCAAATGAGGATTTCATAGTTGTGTGCTCCTGGCTGCCAAACCAGTAATCGAGAATTTACAACAATAGATTGTTTCTTTATAAACAACCAGCCACGTGGGCACCTTGGCTGCGGCGGCTGTTCCTTCTCCACCTTCTCCTCTCCTTGTCCTTCTTGTTCCATCTAAACCCTGGGGAGCCACCTGCCCTTGCAGTAATACTCGTGCCCTGATAAAGAGTGATGCTGAGGATCCCACACCATTCTTTTTAGGCAGACCACAGACCATGCAACTAAGGATGAGAAGAGTATTATATGGGCTGGAACGTTCTTCCATGACCCTTAATGGTTCATTCCAACCCAAATCATTCTCTGATGAGTTGCATTTCTGCTTATAGATCATAGAATCATAGAATTGTCTAGGTTGGAAGGGACCTTTCAAATCATCTAGTCCAACCACCAACCCAACACTGACAAAAAACATCACTAAGCCATATCTTTAAGCACCACATCTGCCTGTCATCTAAATACCTCCAGGGATGGTGACTCAACCACTTCCCCGGGCAGCCCATTCCAATGCTTAATAGTCCTTTCAGTGTAAAAATTTTTCCTAATACCCAATCTGAACCTTCCCTGGTACAACTTGAGGCTATCTCCTCTTGTTCTATTGCCTGTTACTTGGGAGAAGACACTGACCTCCACCTCTTCACAACCTTCTTTCAGGTAGATGTAGAGAGTTCTAGAGGTCGTATAAGAAGGCAAAGGCTTTCACAGTAAGGACACAGAAACCTTCTCAACTTGCTATTTTAAACTCTTCTTTGTGTTCAAAAAGTATGTTCCAATAATGTAATGCTGAAGTCCTAAAAGTAAATCTTAACTGTAGTTAAGAACAGAAAATCTCAGTGCAGACTCCTGCCTGTAGAATATGTGGAACAAGACAACACATTAATTTGCAGTGTACAGGTTCGTTAAAATGCATTTTATAATGTAATTCACGCTTTAAAAGGTACACATATTTCACAAGGGATAACTCTTCTCCTGCAAACTCTGTCTCCTTTTTGGCTTAATAGCTTTGTGGAAGGATTAGTAGAAGTGCAGTGCATTAAGGTGTTTTTTCTTTCTGATGGCTTTTTCTTAACTTTTTGTATACTTGACATATTTATCAAGAAAATGGTAACATTTTTATGCTTAAGTACCTTTTTTAATGAACCACAGCAATGAAGCATAATATATTGACTCTGCTGAAGTATTTTTTCCCTTTTTTCTCTTCTCTTTCAGTTGATATAACAAATTTTCTGTCAAGAAAATTGTCACAGAATCTTTGCACAATTTCGACATCAATAATCTGTCTTTTGCCATTTCTAGATAGATACATGCATTTTGCCCCAAGTCTTTTAATAGCACAGCTCTCTGCAGCAGCTGCCTCAGGGTGCCCAGTTGGACCCCTTGCAGTTGTTTCACAAAATAACTTTCTAAACCAGAAAAAGTTCTAGCTGATCACCTACTGTTTGTGCTGTGAACTTGGGCTAGTTCTTAAGATATGATCAGGTATAAAAAAGGAAAAAAAATCACTCGATTCACTTCTGGCCAGATTTCCATGTGATGATGGTGTACATGGCCACCTTTTCCTCCAGAGCATTTTAATTAATGCAAGCTTAGCTGCCCCCTTTGAAGGCTGAATGCATCTTTTAGAGCAATTTTTCTTTTTAGGTTGGATAACATCTGAGGCCTTCCAATTCTTTTTTTTTCTTTTTTGTTTTTTTTTTTTTTTTTTTCTTTTAAAGCCATCTTAGCCATTCAGTCATTACCCTTACTAGACGATCTGTCTTGAGATTTGCTGGTTATTCTTGTGTTTTTGCTCCTGTCATTTGTTTCTGCAGCACTTTCTTCCAGAAATTTGAAACCTTTTCTTAATGAGGTTTGACAAAATTCTGCCTATCTCACACATCTGTGTTTCCAGATTTCTCGCTGCTTGGCCACAGAGAACTGGCTCTCCAGTTCACCAAAACTCGTCATAGGTATAAAAATACTATCCATCAGTGAGTCAGTACTCTTTTTGTAGTGGCAAAAATATTAAATACTTCCATGGGTTTGTTTTATTTTTTTTAAAGAACACAGAAACAGTATTTTTTTTTTTATAAGAACACCCACTGCTTCTAAAGTTAGCTAAGCACATTGCCTCATTACATCTTGGGAAAAGAATTCATTAAATTTATTTTTATTTGATGAATTCAACAGGTGCTGGTATGTATTCTCTTAATTACCTGCCCTTCTATTAGATATTCTGATTTCTCAGTACGTGCCTGTAGAATGGATGATCTGTGTTGTTTCTTTAAGATAGCACGGCCAAGGAAGTATCAGCGGAATGCATGTTTGCCATTATTATGCACAATGAGCCTTCCCTCAATCTCAGCTGGCTACTTAGTATGCGGAGGTTAGAAAAAGAAGCCTCCCCATGCCCCGCAAAGTCTTAATGTGTCATTGTTGGCTTTCATGGGAATAGATGTCAACACTGTACAAATATAGGAAAAATTAGAACTCTTTTAAGGCTACTTTGTTTCTCCAGTTGTGAGATGAAATCTACTGGCAATGTCCTCACAGGCTGTTCTTCTGATAACAATAGGGAACAAGTTTAATTTAAAATAGCAGTGACATCCTTTTATTATACACTTGCGTTTCCTAAATGTTGAGCGCTCTAAGAGCATGTCTAAGAATTACACCAATTAGATGTTTACACAGCAAATGAGAATAGCCATAGTTATAACAGGATGCCTAATTTGAAGTACATACAACATATGCTTTAGGGTGTATTGGGAGGGTTTGGGAGAAACTTCCTCTGTGAAGGATTACTCCAGAGTTATCCACTATGAGGTCTCTTGTCAAAAGATGCTCTGCCCAGTACAAGGACTAGAAAACAGCACCAGGCATTCTCCTAATCTGATCTGGGGCAATGCCTAGGTTTGTGTAACTTTTTTTTTTTCCCTAGCTCTTCCAGATTTTTCTAAAAGTGCAGGTGGCCTAATCATTCATTTTATAAGAACACAGATTGCTGCTCCTTAAAGCTTGTTCCCTCAATGAGACTAAATACATATCCACAAGAGATGAGTGATATTGAGTCAGAAAAATCTCTGAAGGACCAAAAGACCAAAATAAACATTTTTTTTTGATTCCCTGACATCTGGTACTTAAGATGAAATAGAAATATTAAAAAATTGTTAAAAGCTGCTTGTTTCAAAAGTTTGATTCAAATAATTATATATTAGAATCTACCAGTGTCATTAACATAGTAATATAGCCCAGAACTTTCACTGGAACATTTAATTTGGCAAACAAAAATATTCTTAAAATAAGGTTTCATTAGACTGCACTTTAAATATGATGACTCGCTTGGAAATAGCTTGTATGTGTAACATAAGGAAAGTTTATTTGAGCTGCACAAGGGAGAACAGAGAATACATTAAACAGCTGATGCTCAGATTAAAAATATAGTATATAATTAGATATCTGGTATTATATACACAGTTTTCAGAAGGCATGGATATACTAACTTAACAGACAATAAACATAAATGGGACTTTAACTCTTCAATCATAGTAATCTATCTTAAACTAACAAAGAGCTAATTCATTACAGTGAATGAACCTTTATCTTTTCAACTTGTGTATGAGCCAATACAGGTTGGTACTAAACATATAGTGGATGCCCGTAGACTCTTGTCATGATTCGAAAGATTTTATAGATTCATCTCGATGCAGAAAACAACTGGTTTCCTTTAAACATCAAGCACCTTTATTTCTGTGTCAAGTCTTTAAATCCTACTATTAGTCAGTCACTAGGTACCAATCACCGAGTGTTATCAAACACCAATTGTTGGATGTCTTTTTTGATCATCCATTTGAGATACACATGAAATAAGTAATTAAATGACTGTCTGAAAAAGAACCTGATCTGAGTGGATAAACAATGCAGTATGTGTTATAAATAATCCTTTAGATTACTTAGTTGTTTGGGAACAGAAGGTTCTTATGTGTATTTGCCAATGGGCACTTCATATCAATCCTTTGACATCGGCACAAAACCATTCAGAAGCTACCATCATTACAAATAGGAAATTAGTTGTTTTATACCTGGTCAGAATTTTTTACTCTCTACTTTGCAGGCAAATTGTAACTTAAAAGAACATTCCTTTCAGAAGTTCAATAGGGTTAAAAAAAAATTAAAGAAAAACAGACAAACACACCATCTTCTTTCATTAAACTTTCTGATAATGGCATAATAAAATATATAACTGATTCAAAAACATTAAAGAATACCACAGATTGTCATAGGCTGTTAAGGACTGGTGATAACAGCTTGTGTTATTAATGTCGTATTTTGTGTAAGAGTTTCCCCCCCTTTTTCCTCTCCATCTTTATTTTTTCTTAAAATCTATTGAGTTAATAAATATTCTAAGAAAGCTGAAGCAGAGAAGGAGAAACAAAAAGAGAAACAAAAAAGATAAAATACCTAGGTCTAGCTGTGCTTAAGTAACACAAACAATTTGTACAAATTCTTAGAGCTTAGTAAATTACAGACGAGAACTACATTTGTGTTGGGGATATGCCTTGTGCTGCTCCCAGAAGAGAACTAAATCGATGTTTCAGTTACACATCTTTTAAAAGCAGCTTCTGCATTACATTCAGAAAAGTCATGTTTGGCAAATATATTTGCAAAATTTATGTGTATGTATTACACACACTCTGTTCAGACCCTTGGGGACTAAGCAGGACCTTTCTATAAACCTGCATTGGTTACTTTAGGTCACTGTGATTGCTGGCCTCCTAACCCAGATAAAAGATATTTCCTTCTCAGAAACCACCTTCAGGTAACAAGGGGAATGAAAAGGATATATTTTAAATACAGGGGAAACAAAACAAGACTCACAGAGAGAGAGAACGATTAATGTAGTTGATATGGAAACAAGAAGGGAGGAGGAAGAACAAAACTCACAATTGTGCGTGACACACAGTGGAGATTTGTAAGCTAAAGGACAGGGAAAGAGGAAACAGGTTTTGATGGAGAAGAGCTGGGTGGAAAAACAATGAGATGGACCAGACAAAGGGAAAAGGGAATGCAGAAACTGGAGAAGAAAAATCAGATTGAGATCAGAGCAAGGCTGACTGACAAGCAAGGTGTCATGGGCGCTTAGATGTTGAAGACTGGGGCTTGAGGAGGGAATAAGGGCATGGTTTGGATCATGGCTACAGACAAAGTGGTAGGCTGGACTTGAAGCCAAGGCTGGAGACAACCAGGACTAGCATCTGGAGCTTAGAGAAGAAGGATGGAATTGAAATACAAACACTTAGAAAATGGTATTGTCCAGCCAAGCATCTGCTTGTCTCAAGTATGTAGGAACTAGCTCACGGTTTTCTAAACATCCTTCCCTGGGCTGCTAGTAAACATCCACAAATCAATATAGAAAGGAGTATCCCTTGTCTTTTTTTTTTTTTTTGCTAATTTATTCCTAGACAGATACCAGAAGGCATCGTTGACAAATTAAAAGGTTGATTGAAGTGGTCAACCAAGTGGCAGCTAAAGTTTACAATGATCTGAAAAACTATGCAAATACAGTGTCACATGGAAAGAATTCAGCAGACCCTTAAGTTAGCTCTAAAAAAAATACAAATAAAATGAGCAGTCAAAAACCCCACTTAAGCTGTTCCTTTTACAAAGTGACTTTAAAGATTAATGAAACCAAATACTCAGATCATCTCTCGCAAGCTTTCTAAGAAATTTGGCGTGTGTCCACCCTGACCAAAGCAGCTCCACACAGTGCCATTCTGTTCAGATGTTAGGAATCCCGTAATTAAGATTGTAATTGAAACCTTAATTTAACTCGGTGTGAACTCGGTGTTCTGGCCTTTAATTACTTTATCATGCACTTTGTTTTTTCCCCCCTCTCTGCCTTATTTGGGGCAGGGGATGGTCATTACTGGGTCCAGCTGGCGCTTCTCTTGTCAAGGAAAATGCTGGTTATAGCACTCTGACTTATTTTTTGCTGAAGCTACAAAACTCAGATTGAAAGGGCTGTGGCTTCTGATCAAAGGAGACATGGGAAACTGCATTGGATCTACAGTGCAGCTCGTACCTAAAGGTAGGGCATGTCTGTCACACCAGGTAGCACCATGTGAGGGTACCCACCTTGAGCTTTATCGAAGCTGGTAGATTGACACGCAAAGTACAGTGGAGATGGCTAATTAGGTTTGCTCCCTAGAAATAAACCCAAAGCTAATTAGTTGGGGACAGCTCTGCTGACTGTATCTTGTAGCTACTTCATTCAGCGCCATCCCAGGTGTCACTGCACAACTCTACTTGCACGAGGTAAACTGAAGAAAGGCTTTTAAGCACTCTTTTCGTAATTTATTAACAGTTTTATACCTCTTATTTCCTGAGTAATTTGTGAGCCTACTGATGTAGAGAAACACTGAGACTTTGTGTTAGCAAATGCGGGACTTTGATTCTCTCCAATTCCTTCTAATGCAAAGAATACTGAAAAATCAGGTGCTTGAAGTAGACAGACCAAAAGTTGGGAAATGTTATGAAGAAAATAGCACTAAATTTCTTTTGAGTGTTGCAGAAAATATATTAGCAATTGTTCACGGATAGCTTAGTTACAGCAGACAGTGTCATCGAAAAGAAAAGATTATATCAATCTTTTTGTTAACAGAGCGGAGTTGGGATTCAGTGTAGTAAATAGGGCAAAAAAAATCACAAACTAATACTTACTTAGTGAGTGCTGCTCATCCTAGACCTAAAAAGGCAGAGGAAATGTAATTAAAGAAAAATTATCATAATACACACACAAGGGGGCTGAACAAAGAATACACGATCAGCCTTTTTTCTTCCTTAGCACCAGAGTGTTTGGTTTTGTAACTTTAACATATTAGTAGTTTTATGTGATAAATGAGAATATAAGTTAAAAGAGGCAGAAAATACACTTACAAAGCAGCAAAAACTTATAAAATGGATATTATCAAAAAGTTGTCCAATGCTTTCATGAATACCTTAGAATGAACTGTACTTAACTGTGCTAACATTTGTAAGCCATAATCTTTTTAACGTTGACAGCTAAATGTAGTACCTCTAATCTAGAGAAAATAGCTTTTTATTGATTCATTTTTTTGTTTTCTTCAGTAAGTCTGTAGACAAATATAGACATAAGCACATTTTCTCACAGCTCTGTGCCTCACAGCTCACTTTAAGGCTGCAGATTTGAAACACAATAATGACTGACAAAGCTTTTTGGATGCTTTTTCCAGAAATAGTTCGTGGACCACAACATCCCTCAGTGAACTGCATTGACTTTGTTACAAACAACTTTATTATTACTTATGGCATTTGTTGTGCTAAAATTTTCACAGTTCTATCCCATTTTGCTAATTTTTCAGTTTTGAGCCCAATCAGTATTTAGAAGTAAGCTTTTCAGAATGGTTGGCAAACTCTGTACTCACCAAACATTTTTTATTATTATATATATGAAAAAGTGAATTGAAAAAATTCACATTTCTGTCGCCAATTTGATATATTAGGGTAATAATCTTGTTTACTGTGTGAAAAGTTAAGTCAGAATCATCTTTTCTTAATTTATTATTTTTTTAATAACAGTTTTGTTAGGTCACAGATTATATTCAAGAAGGTATTTTCATCATTTAAACTGACTATGGGTACTGGGGAAAATTTCTATATTCCTTTTTTATTCTGTCAAGAAAACAAATTTTGGATAACATCTTTTTAATCAGCAGGCTTCTTCTGGATTTAGAAAAATTCTACTAGTGACCAGCTAAAGGAGAATACCATCTCCTGATCTGAAAACCAGAGTTTTAAGAGGGTCAGCGCGTCCCTAATTATAATGATGCAGTTAACACCACTCTAATTGAAAGGTTGTGTCAGCATTTCCATTATAAAGCCATGTTTTTCATGGGTTGTAGCTCAGCTGTAAAGATTCAATCTGGGCTGAAACATGTCAAAAGACCTCATCCTGCTCCATACAGAATGCCTTCAAACTCCCAATTAAACCAGTGAGTTCTCCAGGCGCTGACTATTTCAAACAAATAAGGGCAGACTTTACATGAATCATTTTACAATGCCATCATACACAAAGGATCGGCATTCAAGTAAATAGTTTTGTATGCGCTCTCAAATTTGCATTTTTTCAGAACACAAGCTCACCTGAAAAATATCCCCCAAATCAGATCATTTTAGTGTTCTGTTCTGACACCTGCTCCAGGAAATACAACATTCAGTAAAACGTAAATGCATTAATTTACAGTGATTTGGATGTAATATTTAGTAATAAAAAGGTTTTGTGCTGTATAGATAGAAACTAGTAAAACAATAACAGCTATGGAAATTTCAACATCCTTCAGAGCACAGGGTAAAGAATAAAAGAAATGGTTTGCTAAATGAAGGACAACTCAAACTGTAGGGGAAAATTCATTTAAGCTATAGAGAACGTATTACACAGGGGAGTGCAAAATGAGTGATTAAAACCCACCTCACAAAGTCCATCTAAAAGCACGTAGAAAACATTCAGAATTGAAAGCATAAAAAATCAAAAGAATAAATGCCAGTTTTGTTGAGATTTGTACTTTCACTTAAAAAAAACCCAAACAACCAAACTTAATTCTGAGGAAAATGTGAGTACGTGGCCTCAATGAGAAGAATTGGGGCGATAGTTTGCCCTGATTTTAACATTTAAAAAAAACAACCCAACACTTAACAGCAATAGAAGTATAGATCGATGAATGAAGTATTTGCACTTTAAATATTTTGAAACATCAGAAATACAATATGACGTGTCCAGAAAAGGCTTAATTAAGGGCCTCGGTTCTTCTTCCATGGATGAGATTGGCGAGCCAGTTAATTACAGTGGGAGCGAGCGTGAGTGCGAGGAGGGGATGTAGATTTTGTCTGCCCACCGAAAGCAGGCTGGGGGCCTCGTGACCTCCGGGAGAGGCCCAGCACCTACCTAACGTGGTGGGACTTAATCCTTGCGTGACATTGTTGTGAGGCATAATCCTCCCCAGCCATGCCCAGACATGCGTATCTGAGCCCCGTCTGCACTTCATAGAGCCCTTTCATCCCTGGGTGGTGAGTGACAAGGTTGGAAATGAATAGGTCGGGGACACCGTATCTTCTGACCGTGCAAACATCACAGCCGGGGGTGCAAGGGACCGCCTAAAGTACCCAAGAAAGTGTTTAAAAAAAATAATAATCTATGCGGTGGCGGGTACCCAGTAATTCTCTCTGCCTCAACGCTGAAGCGCTTGCATTGTAAAAGTATTAAGGATGTGCCTTTCATCACCTGCTCAAGAAGAGCTGTGGCGCTCTACCGTCCCTGGTGGCACTTGGCCACGGGTGTCGGGTGAGAGTGGGGGGACGCCGCAGATCAGAACTCTTCCCGCAGGCGAAAACTCCCCTTTTTCACAATGATCCGGCTGTTTCTGCGTGTTCGTTCCTGTTCTGCAATTGCCCTCCGAGGGAGAAGATGCTCTGCAACAATGAGCTCCTGAGTTTAATGCATTCGTTCTTCTCCCTCCTGCGGATTTGCACTGCAGAACGATGTTATCTGGCATTTTCACGTGTGTGTGAGACGCGGAGAAGGGCTTAGCAGGACCTGCTGGTGTAGTTAACAAAGCACTAACCAGCTAACACGGGAAAGTGGGAAGGGTCTGTCATTTGACCCCAATGAAAATAGCACAAGGGTCCACAAAACGCCTGAATTTCTCGCAGGCTTAAAGAGAAGTACTAATTTTACAGGCGTTCTGTGGCTCGGCTTCCCAAGACACTACCTGTCAGCTACATTAGGATACCTTCTGAATTCACATTTTCCTACAAACTTGAATAAAATGGAAAAGAAGCCTTTGGGTTAAGTGGAGTAATTTCATGAGACTGCAACTGTATGGGGACTTGCTAACCATCTGGATTTTCCCTAGTGGATGCCAACATTGTATTTTAAATTGTGTAATTCTGAGAGCAATAATCCCGTTATGCTAAATAACTTTTTTTCTTTTTCCTTTGCTGTTCTGATTTTGCCATTATGCTGGTGCAACCACTCCTTTAGAAAGGAACTTTTCAAGATGCATAGTTGTGAAATAAGAATTTATAGGTTTCAGTATATAAAGAATGAAAATACAATGTAAACTTGGAAGATATTAATTAGAACAGGGTTGCTTATACCAGAGATATAGTAACTTTTTTTTTAATAGCTTCAAACTAAACACTCAGATTATTTCAAAACACAAAGCTAAGATGACTTGATAACCTAAACAATTTACTGAAACAACAATAACAACAATTATATACTTGAATAGCTCATATTGGGCATAGAAGCAAGGGCAATGTTAAAAAGCATGATGCTCTCTCTTATCAAGTAACTGTATTTATTTCCTGGTGCAGAAGAATTTTCACTGGCTTTTTTAGTACAATTGACTAGCTATTGGAGAATATAAATTTTCAGTTTAAAAATTCACATCAATACTATTTAGTCACATTAAGGGTTACATTTTCAGAACTGACTATGAGGAACTTCACTTCTGCCTTTGGGCAATTAAATCCTGCATGTTTAAATCCCCTCCCCAAAATTAATTAGGTATCGTAGGTGGTGTTCAACAGTTGCAATATTTTACATTGGAGGTGGTTATATTCTGCTGATGAACACATATATCAGTTTAATTTTGTGAAGCTATTTGGGGTTTATTTGCATTAATACTAAAGTATAAAATTAAGTGAAGAGTCTCAAATTAAAAAAAAAATAATAACAAAACAACTCACCTGTTGCAAACTTCACCAGCTCACTTGGTGGCAATCCAGCTTCATATTCTGTTTTTCAGGTTTTTTGCTAATTAACATTAGCAAGTCTGTTTCCAACATGAAAGGACAATGTAAATCACCTAGAAAAGGTAGCAAGGAGCCCACCTTGAGAGGTGGGTTCAGGTCAATCAATCAAACTATTTCTTCCTGAATTCCTTCCTCCAAACTATTTTCTGGTTATTGTGACCTGAAAGATTTTGTTGTGCTTTTTGTGACTGTTACCATATTTACTGGGGCAGGCACTTACTATTTTTCAGTTAGATTTGGTCAATATTTATCCTTTGAACTTGATACTGTGATGACTTGTCTATGCCCTGGCCCTTAAGTCAATTTTACGCCTCTCATTTGTGTTATTAAGCTTATTGGAGAAGTTGTTTCTCATTTCATTATCTGAGTTATTTGCCTTTGTTTCTTGTTAGTGCATGTATATTCCCACTCTGATTCTCTCATGTCATTCAAACTGGTAGTTGAGATTCATCTTTAATTCTCCAGGGTGTGCTTTTGCCTTGACTTTTGGCACATGACAGCCATGCATAGTCCTCCAGAGAATCTTCTCCTGCATGGTGTGCAATATTGCAAACAGTACTGTGCAAGAAAAGTCAAAATTCGCTAATAGCCATTCTCACCTTCAGATCACCCCAAAACTGGGTTGTTGTTTATCAGGATCACCTAGTTATCTGTATGTTAAAGAAACTAGGTCTCTTTTGAAACCTCCTAGATTATTTGGGATTTCCTGAAACTACAGAAGTTGATCCTGGTGTAAGCTCCCTTGTGTTTTCCACCTCGATCACTCAATGTACATTTATCGCTAATACTGCTCCCAGAAGAGAAGTTTCAGATAGCCCACTGATTCCTTGAAGAAGGTTCAGATAAGAACATTGTGCCTTCACATTTTCTGAGACTACCTCCCAGTCTCCTTCATTAAAATTTGTCTTGTATGAATGTTTACTAAATATTAGAACATTTTTTTCTTGGAATATGGCTGGAATATAAATGCAACTTCTTATACTACACAGTTCTTGGTGGATGTTTTTTGATCCTAACATTAAAAGATGTGTTTGTACTGTGCTTGCAAATTTGTTTTGGTGTTCAGGACATATATCCTATTAAGTTTGTTGGGCACAAAAAACTGCTATCCCTGAGATGCACTAGATATTCACAACCATTAAATTGAATCTTTCAGATTTTTCAGTAATATCCATTGTAGCCCCTTGGATCCACTTCTCATTGATGTCATGTTGCCTAACAGCTTGTGATTAAATCAAATACTCACCTTGTGGCAAAAGCTGAACTAATGCAACAATTTATTCCAATTTATTTCAGAGCACCTTTTCTGTTCTCCGTCAATAATTTCTTTTCCATCTTTAGGCCTGTGCTGATTTTGACCATCTCTTAAGGCACCGCGTTATAGCATTACCTGTTTCAGAAAGTGTAGTCACCTAAAACTAATTACTTCTTAAAATCTTATTCTTAAGACCAAATAATTGTTTTGTGCACAATCTGATTACTGGGAGAAAGTTTACAGCCAGCAGGCAGCACCTTTGGCAGGAGGGATCTACAAGACAAACTTTGAACCAAGAAAAGGGAATCAGAAGCATACCCAAACAAGGAGAGAGGGTCCAAGGATTAACCTCCATTACACGGAAATTTGATGGAACGTACTAAGGCAAAAAAAAAAAAAATAATCTACAGGTAAAGGCCTTAGAAATTGCTGTGGAGAAGGGGAAACTGCACGTATTAGTAAATCTCTGTGTGCTGCAGCCACCAAGAGATGCAGCTATGGGAAGATAAACACAGCTGTGCAACAGATCAGGATGTTCTGTCCACTAAAGGTAGGAAACGGTGAAACAAGTTTGAACGTTAAGGTTAGATATAAGGATTTGGGTTTATTTTATATCCTATGTACCATGAGGGTGGTCAAAGCCTGAAGCAGGTTGCCCAGAGAAGCTGTGGTCCCTCCATCCATGGAGGTGTTAAAGACATAACCAGGCACAGCCCTGATCAACTTGATCTAATTAGACATGATTTCTGCAGGGTGTTAGACCAGGCAACTTGTGGAGTTGCCTTCCAAGTTAAGTCTATCCCTTTGTAACTTATAGGCTAAAATACCTCTTTTTATCCTTTACAGTGTGTTACAGAACGTATCCTGGTCAATGTCTGCTTTCTTGATTGCTCTGTTTTGTCCTTTCCATGTTTCTTTAACGTGATCAAATAAACTCTGCTTCACTGTAGGCACACTTTTCATTTTTTTTTCATATGAAGCTCAACTTCTTTTGCTTTTTTCAGGGCACTCTCTCAACAAATACTGCTACAAGCTGGAATCACATACTCCGTTGGTAATCCTGCCTTTATTGTTCTGAAAATTACTCAGAGTGTCAAAAATAAGAGTCTATTTCCTTTGAGCTTCTAAGTTTTAGGTAAAAGGAAAAAAAAAAAAGATAAATAAAAAGTACTTCTCTAAAGCCTCATTGTATCTGGAGTCATAACATTCATCAGACACTTATCAGTTGCTCTAATGCTTCAGGTATTATTCTTCACAACAACCCTCACTGATGTCTCATTCTTTCTCCCCAGTGAGATATTAAAAAGCCTTGCCACCCACTCATTTTACCACTCACATTTTTTTTTTACGTACATTTGTGACTCTCTACAGACTCACTTCATACTTCCACAGTTTTTGTGCAAGCAAGCCAGACTTCTGGTATTTGAGTGCACATTTTTAGTACCAATCTAGGTTTTGTTTGAATCACAGTATCTTCCATGTTTTAGGGATCAGCCCTAAAAAAAACCCACTCTGCTGCAACTGTACTTGTATGAAAGAAGTATCTACAGACTTCTGTAGCAATGGCTCCCATGTAACTTCTTGTCTTCCAGGTGACCACTGAGGAGTCCTTTGAGCTCTTTCATGCTGTAACTTGTGCCATAAATTCCAGTGTTAACATAATGACAGCTTGATTAGCAAATTGAAAACATTTCAAATCATTTCCCACTTTAAGAATGTCTTCTCTGTCTATATTTGTTTCCATGGAGAGCATCAAATTGGAGAAGTCTGTCCATGGCCCATTCCACTTTCTTCTACCCAGTTATATGATGTTCAGCATGAAGATACTGCTGTGAGACTTTCAGCAAGAGCAGAAAATTCTGCTTTTGATATCCCTTTTTAAGGGAAAGCAGTTGTGTGAAGGTCTCCAAGGTTACTCTGACAGCATGAAATATTTAAAGAGGGTAGAGACAGGTATTTTTTTTTTTCCATAAACTGTCACATTGACAGAACATCTCACTGGACAGGATCCCTTGTCCTGGTGATGAGGAGATGTCCACATCTTCTTCTTAGAACTGTTGGAGACCATTTTGACACAGTTCTTGGGTTTCCTATTTATACAGCAGCTTCCATGACAGTTTGGGATTTTTTTTCTTTTTTTTTTTTAAATCACCTCAAAGCCCTTCCAGACCCGTAGAGCAAAGGGATGTCAAGGAAGACAGAAGGTACCTTTCTTTTTTCTTTCCTTGGATTAAGTGATAAAGCAGGACCATGAAGTTAAATTTCTGTCTTATATTATTTTCAGCAGTCCTGGAATAATCAAAGATCCTTGGTAAAGCTTTTGTTACTGATTTTTCATGGATTCAGAAGACCCTCTTCATTTGTTTTTAGAGGAACGGTTTTGAAAAGTCCTGCACAGGTTGATTCCATATATGTGCTTTAGCAGGTGACATCAGACTGGCATCTTCTAAACTCTGTGTTTGTTTAAAGAAGCAAGAGATATAAAAAGGTATAGAGTAAGAAGGAAGATGGCCTGAGTTTCTCAAAGTATTGCATAAAAAAATAAATAGATGAAGAAAAAAGAAAAAAAATCATATAAATCTTGAATTCATTTGGTGAAGTGTTACTCATGTTCTACTATCAGTAGTCCCTCAGGTCTTTTTTTCAGTAAAAATTGGATTGTTTCTTTGTAGGCTTTTTTTACTTTCAACTTGAATTGGTAATGTAATTACTTCAATAAAATGCACACATCCTAAGATATTTTTTCTCAAATATTGCATTATTGGTAGTACATGATTTTCCATGAAATAAAGTTTTGGAGTCCTTAAACCATAAATCTTGAAAATACTTGAGGTATGTCTTATAGCGTATGTTAAAATTTTAGATTCCCCAAATCTAAAGCAAGAATTATACTTTTATTCATAAAGCGTTATCAGTGCACAAGTGGACCATACAGCATACTGATTATTTGCAGCTGTATGATTACTTTTACACCGTGCAATGTGAGAATAACAAGCACAAAAGGCCTATGGATTTTTATGGGGAAGGTGAATGGGGCCTTAGATTTCAACACCAAGCGAGGGAGCAAAGTTACAACCAAGGGAAAAGTTTGTGACCTCAAAGCAAAAGCTGTGTTTCCCATTCCAAACCCACAATTACTTATATAGGTGCTTGCAACACAAAAAAAATATTAGAGGTTGTCATTATCCTACCCAGGTGGAAAACATTCTTTTTTCATATCTTTGGTTAAGTGTTTTACATGAATAAATAAAATTTAACTTGACCTGCATAATGAACAAGGCTTCATTGTGAAATAGGATACATTCAGAATATATTAGCTATGTAATTTCTGAATGAGATATCAAACAGCCCAGTATGGGCCAATTAATCTTTAAAACTTGTTTTGTTTGAATGTACATTCCGTCAAAATTTTCTTGCAAGCTAATTTGCACGGTGATGTGAAAATATTGTATGGCATCTCTGTTTTAAGATAAATGCAAACTACTTATTTTTCTAATAAAATTAAACCTTTTCAGATCTGCTGTGATACTCTCCACCAAAAGGAGGAGACAATTTGTTGAAATTAAATTCATAAAGGGTTTTGTCTCTGTGGCTCAGAAAAGTGATTAGAAGCACAGATGCCACAGTGGTCCTACGGCTTTAGTCTACAACATACTTGAGTGAGATTAGTGTGTGAAATGGATCCATATCTCCACTGTGGTTTCAGCTGTGCATGGAGAAATGGCCAGTCCCACCCACGTCTTATCAGGGTCCATCTGACTTATGATGCACACGTGTGGGAGCAGACATAGCTTAGCATTATCTTGGGTAAAAGTGTAACAACAACGTGTACTGACCTGGGTATATTTCCATATCACCAGGAAGCGGGAGGAGAAATAGTACAATTGATAGCTCCACTTTCCTCTTTTTATGTTGCTCTTTATCATTATACAAAGGTCTGGCAAAAATTTAGATTTTTGCCAGAATAGATTTTTCATATTTGACCTGGTCTTTGTGCAATGTGATGATGTCAGTCATTTCAATAAGTGCAGCCCCTTGGACTTGTACAGAGAAGGTTTTATATCAGACGCCTCTACAACTGGTTGACCTTCTCAGCACCTCCTGCTGAATTTAGTTTCTTAAGTATCTACTGGAAGAGCAGGCAAAGAATGAATGTGGCAGTGGTTGTGGACACTGCTGATGTCCATAAGTAGTCTACTGACCTTCTGTACCTTACTTAGGGCCTTTGACATCTCTAGATATGTCACAGCTCTGTAGGTCTCACATCACACCAGGATTGAAAAAGTGAAGGATGGCTCACATCTTCTGCCCTCCGTTTCCCAGAAGATCTCAGATTCCATGTTTTAAACATAAAACATAGACTCTGAACCCGAATTTTTTAATTTAGGAATTCAACACATGATTATTAATACATAGCAGCTTTTTCTCTTAGTTACATTTCTTCATCAACCTTGATTTTTCTTTTATTTAATAAAGATTAATGCTGTACTTTCTCCCAGGAAAGCTAAATGTAATACCAATCTTTATGCCACCATCCATATTTCTGTTAACTGGAATGTGAGGTGTCCTGAAGACAGAGTGCATTGTCACGCATTTAATGTGCATGAGTAAAAGCGGCCATAAAGAGAAATTATTATATTTTGCTGTTCCTGTGAGTGTCCACTTTCTGCTGACTCTCTGGCTTGTAAGTGAATGGCGGCGCTGCTCACAGTGCAAACAGTTCCCATGCCACTGTTTGGACTTCTTGTGAACCTAGATAGGAAGGTGGATTTATTGGGGAGGGGTTAAATTTTGGCCCATCAGCCGAGCCAGGAATCCACTGCCCAGCGTTGTATGAGGGGTTGTTCTCCTTTCAGTCCCTCTGAACCTGTGGGTCTTCCTTTTCTCATGATCATTTTTATAGGATACAAAATCTACACCTTTTTAAGGACCTGGAATCTAAAAACCTTGATTACGGAAGTTGGATCATAGAGTAAAAGTACATGTAAGACAAATACTTTATCTGTGGTGCATTTTGCCATGGCATTTCACATTCCTGTCTACATCTTACAGCTGTAAAGTAGAATAGCACAGTAAAAAATCAAATAAAATAAATTATGCCTGGTCTCAGTCCTGATTTCATGAAAATCTTGAGAGTTGTTTTGAATAAACAGAACCTGACCCTCAGATTGAGACACTTTCCTAGGCAGAAATATCTAGTGGGTAACTTAAAAGAAAAAAAATCATGAGAAAAGGTCCATCCAGTTGCAGCTGGTTTGGGTTTTTTGTTTGTTTTGGTTTTTTTGCTGCTGTTGCTGAAGTATTTGGCAGTAACATTCAAATCAAGCTAATAAGCGCGGGATGATTTTTCAGTCTGCCAGAGACTGGAGTTTTATTTTATTTTATCGCATCGATAATTTGCAGCACTGCAAAGCTCTCCCGAATTGGGGCTATTCACTTCTTGCCGGAGAGCATCAGGGACGGGGCTGGCACACGCCATGGCCAAACATTAGTTAAGGGCATGCTGGAAATGCTAACGCACCTCGGAGAAACGTCCAACCCTTCTGTGCTCTTTTGAAGCTCATCTGATTTACTTTTCTTTTTTGCGTGTGAGAGTCGTGCGGGAAGTCAGAGCTGGTGAGAAGTTAAACTTTGCTTTGTGCTTTGTATCAGAGATCTGGATTGTGAATTAAGATCCTGTTAGAGATATAGCTATGATTTAGAAAGGAGAAAGGAGGCGAGGTAGAGAGTTCACTTGAGAATTGCTTTATCCGGAACAGTGGTGCAAATCCTTATTTTTTAGAAAAAATTGAAAGCATATGTTCAGCTCTAATTTGCAATGAACTGCTTCACTAAAATTACTTATATCAGTATTGTTAATCTTAATGGTTTCAAGTGACCCATCTTCTAATATTCTGTACCATCAGCTCAGTGCAGATCTTTTTTCCTAATTAAGAATGTTTGACCACAAGAGGGAGTTCCTTGCCAACTGTTTACTTATCATGAAAGTACCAAGGGTAGAACAGGGATGCTTCAAAAAAAGTTAACAGATAGAATATCTGCTTTCTCTTGTTGAAGGATAAGACAGAAGATAATTGATTTTATTAATTTTTTTTTAAAATAAAACTCTTAATTCCTAAAAAAATTATTACTGTGCTCTAAAAATCTACATGAATGCCTAAGTTTTATTTAATAATGTACTTACTATTACTTTAAAATATACCATATTTATAACCTACAAATGTAAAGGAATATCATAATCAGAAAAAAACTGTAATGTAAGGTTGGTTTTATTTACATGGTATGAACTGTTTTTAAGAGCTCTATTCCTGGAATTAGGAAAATAGTAATTTGTACACAATGGACTTCAATATTTATTTATTACTAAGCCAAAATATATTACGTCAAAGTGTTCAAGTGAATAGTTCTTTCCTTTGTTGTGGCAGTTTTTTTCTTTTTAAACAATATTCCTTCTCATATTTTACACTATTGATTTTAACAGTTACAACTGTTCTTACTTTGCATGAAGTATTCTAATGATTGTACATTACAAGGTCCTGATAAACAAAACCAAATTCAAAAAAAAAGTGTGTTTTCCCATTCTGTGTTAAACTATTTTTGCTGCAACATAGCATAGAAAGACATTATTTTTTAATGCCCTTTTTTTTTTTCCCAGTTTATCCCGAAGCCAAGGTTCCGATTCAACTCATAAACAAGTTGTTGGTAATCTGAAAGAGCCACGCAGCTTTATAATTTTTTTTTTCCCACTTGTTCTTAAGGAAAAAAAAACTATGCTCAAAAATAGGAAAATCCCAAATGAATCTTGTGTGTATTTTCTGTAGATAAAACTAGACAGCAATATAACCCAAAAAAACCTGATGTGAAATGTACTAGCTAAAAATTCTTAGTAACCGGAGAGAAAGCAGATAATCCAAAAAATAGAGGAAGGCAGACTTTAAGGAAAGAAAAAGGATTGAGTGGTCTGTGTGTGCCAAGAGGCATTTATTGATTCCAGGTGGGACAGTAAACAGGAGCCCACCCGTGCCCAGGGTGCGCTCACTTGCACTCAGCATCGGGTGACTGGGTGGCAAAACGCAGCCCATTTTGCTTCATGTCCTGTGATCCTTAAACAGGCTGTAAAATAATTTCCAAACTCCAGCACTTGCCTAGAGCTCCTTTTCTTTTATACCAATAACCTTTTTTTTTGTTTGTATTGCATTTTCTTTGTGCCTCACGAGCAGTAGTTAGCCAAACTTCACAAAGCCTTTGTCAGGCAGGTAAACGCTTTGGAGTTTGTCTTACACGGAGGGAGAGAAGAGGCTAAACTTTTGAAAATGTTGGGTATACCCAATAGCTATTTAGTCAGCCCATTACCCAATTTCTGTGTATATTCCAAGGATTCGCTTAATTGCACCCCTAAAACATAAAGATCTAGTCCGACAGCAGAAATGTCATAAGTGAAATAAATGAAAGCTATGAACTGGATTTCTGAATTGAAAGCTTAACTGGCATGTGCATCCCTATTTTTCTTGATGCAATCTTTGAAGCACAGTTTTTCATCAGACATTCTTGTTCTGAATGCAGCAGAGCTCAGTCCTTGTTTTTATGTGGCATGATTGAAAGACAAATATTCATCAAATCAAATACCATGGCATGGTAATTTACAAAGATGGTGACTTAGATGTTTAGTCCTTTATTTTGCAGATTGTGGAATTCACAAAATGCAAGTTTCTATAAATGGAAATATGGAATAAATATATATGTCATATTAACTTTATCAAGCTGCATTATTTTTAAGGCAGATGCATAGTCCTTTTTTTCACAATGGTCCTCTATTGGAGAAAACAACAACTTAATTTTTGTATTTAGATCTAGTTGTTGCAGGATCAAGTGATTCTTTAAAAAAAAAAAAAGCTGTGAACTAAGTAAAATATCTCACTTACCCTAACATGCTACACGAGTGAGTTCAACCAGATTAAGTCCAATGATGAGAAGGCAAAAGGAAAGGTTTTTAAATATTAAATAGTATTTCCTTCACATTTTAGTACTGATAGTGAAAATCAAGGCATAAAAAAGGAGAACTATGGTAAGGAGAAGAGAGATTTCTTGTTATTTGAATATGTCTAGGTGAATGCTAGACAGAAATTTAAATTATTAGGGTTTCATAACATTAAATCTTAGAAATGTTCAATTTTCTTTTTTTGCCCTTGACAATCAAACACTCCAGAAGTAACAATAATGGAATGTTTCCATTCATTACTTTAACTCCTGGACTAGGTTGCAGAGAGAAACCTTTTACCTGCTTTATCATAATGTTATTTAGAAGTTTTATTTTTTGAAGTATTATCATATGTTTGGATTTTAGATGTCTTCTTGAGGTCATTATTAAACAGCAATAAACAAATAAAAATAGAAATAAACTATTTTTTTAAGATATAGGGCTTCATCCATGCAACTAGCATGAAGGACTTGACTAGTGAAAAATTCTCCAAAGTGATATCATTTGGAGAAACTAATGGGCTTATTTTCTTCTTTTGCAGTTGCACAAGCAATTTTATTTTACATTTCATTGGTACTCTTAAAGTAGTGTTTTCAAATGTGCAACCTTACTCTGGAGTATTTGTCCACAGTACTTTAATTTTGTGATTAAAAACATACAGGAATATTTCATACAAAAGCAAACTTTTACTGTCATATTTATCAAGCTTTTGAATTGGATTGCAGTCAAACATACACCCACACAACCTTAAAAACAAATAATAGAAACTTTCATTTTAATGGGCATAACTCAATCTTTTCATTTTTAATTGTAAATGACAATTTAGTACAGATGTGGAACAAATTTGCATAGTTAATGTAATCGTTTTCCAGCTTGTTCCACTTTTCTACAGCGTGATCAGCTGTCATGCTTAAACTTACAAATTCCTGGCATTATCAAAAACATGCAGCTGCAGGTTGGGGTTTTTTGAATTGCTTGAATCGACAGGAGGAAAAAATAATGAAAAGACTTAACTTAACATTTGTAATTTTTTGAAATATATCAAACTTCTCTCTCTAAACTAGAAAATTATTTGAATAATATTTCAGTTAGACGGTGATTTAGATGACCATTTTATTTCCAACCTTTCATCAATATACAAATCTGTTAATCCAAGTACACCCTAAGATTTAAAGGCATTAGCTAATTAACTTTACCATCATCAGTTATTCTTCAGAGACAGAGAAAGACGATTATTAGAAGTCTTGAGCAACTTCAGGTTTTGTAACATCAGGTTTCAAAAAATAAAAAAAAATGGAATTTATCTCCCTTTCCATTCACTTAGTTTAGTTTAATTTCATAGTGGGGAAAGGAAACAGACCACAGGGTGTGTGTATCTTCTGTGGAAGCTAAACCAGGGGCAGAGGAACTGTACTAAAAACCATAGGCACAAACTTCTTGGACATATCTGTGTATCTGTCTGTATTTTCAAGTGGATATTTTAAGACCAATATTTAAATTCTGTTTAATATTTAAATAAAGCTGTTTATCTCCAAAAATTAGTTATGCTATGTTAGGTTATAAGCATAGCCAAAAAATTTTAAGAGTTAGAAGAAAGTGTGAACCACCACTCCTCTTATTTGGTTGTGATCCTAAAGAATAGTCATGAAGACTTGCATAAAATGTTTAGTATTACTAATTGGTTTAAAGTCATTATTTAGGAGGCAATTTGTTTTATGGTAACACAGTGTTCTTATTTGGGAAATACTGGGAACACTTTTCAGACCAGGAAAAGCATTTAGAAACGGGATCATGAAAGAAGATTTCAAGCAATGTAATACAAAATTGGTCAAAACTACTTTGAAAACTACTAGATTGTGCATCTGTAGAGCAACAAACTGCAAAATTTTTCATTGTTGATAGATATAGAAACTGCAACAACCTACAAGTTAGATAACAGACTATATAACAAGCCAGATATTTTTCAATAATGTGTTTGAAGAAGTTGAATGTTTTGAATCAGGTGGTAACAGATGCCACGTTGTTCATACCCTCTCATAGAGAGTGTTTATAACTTGCATATTTGACAAATTCATCTGTTGAACCTTGGGAATACGTCTTCAAAATGATAAAACAAATATATAGTGTAACTGAAGCGGGGGGAGAAGAGGGGGGAAAAGGGGAGGGGGGAAAGAGGGGAGGGAAAAAGGAGGGCATTAGGAAGTGCAAAACTATTCAATTAGGAGCCTAACTTGGTGGTTTTGTGCAATGAAAAGTTAATGGACTGGGTTAGTTTCCATAAAATAGTGCATTTTTTTTATATTCTGAAATGCTTCATGGGTCTCATATGAACATACCTAATCTTTCAGGAGCATTACCCCCTCAGAACTGTAATCATAGTGTGTATCAATAAAGATAAAATACAGTAGGACACTGATTCGTGTGGATCAGCTGGAAAACTCATAGACAGAAACCTATATACTTTACTGATCTTCCAACCACTAAATTTATGGACAGAAGGCAAAAGAGTCCATTCTGAAAAAGGAGGTGGGGAAGACACTTGGCTGCTGTAACTAATCAGGTACTGGATGGTCTTCTCTATTTCCTTCACAGGCACATACATACTATATATATGACAGATTAGTACTCAAAACAACTAAATTATTACCAGGATTACTGAAACATATCTTTGTATCTTTTCATATTTTTCATATTTTCCATTTGAATATACCCTTTGTATCCTTCATTTACGAAATTACACTTGTTTCATTGCTATTTACAGCTGGCTACTAGAACATTTTTTTCCATTTAGTATGCAAAGGTACAGGACAGCATGAACTGTCTAGGCTTGGAATTTAAAAATAACTCTTTGTACCCTTCATATTACACTTAAATAGTGTCTCAGAGTTAATTTCATAGTTCACTATGTGTATTTTTTCATTTCTATCTCCTCTTCCTCATCCTTCATTTGTACATGGAAAAAATACATGATGTATTTTATTGCTCTTTTTGGCTTTTCTCATTTTCACTTTCATTATCACCACAGTGGTCTTAATTTTGAACAAAAAAAAATATATTGTACTTATTTCTGTCTTTTCCTTTGGTTTTCATATTTTCATAGAAAGATTATGAATAAATATTGCAGTGGAAATATTCTAAAATTGTTGTTAAATAGTATTATAGTGTTTGCATTGGCATCATTTCACCTGTATGCATTGTCTACAATGTACTTTTTGCTATAATTTGAGATCATAATAGACGTATGCAGCTGAGCGTAAGATATTGGAGGTGATTTTTTTCTTGAAATGAATGGTTAAATACTGCATTTCATATTCAATCTGTAGTTTCAGCTTAGATAGCATTCCAAAATCAGTCCTGTAAGCAGAAATCATACAGTGATTATTTGCAAAATAGATTTCTTTCTAGATTGCAGCAATATTCATTGTCATTTTGTGGATTTTTAGACACTTAGGTGACCCTTCCTGTGGGGTTACCATAAACAAATACTAGTCCTCTAATTAACCCTTAAATAAAGGTACCTTTGTGTTTCTATATATTTCTAAAATTATCCTGATGTATGTAGAATGATGATTAGAAGGTAAAATAAGGAGGACCGAAGTATTTTTATCCCATGTAAATGCAAGAGTAGGATGTTGCTGTACAGTACGGTTTTAAGGGTGGTCTGTTCCTTTAGTATAACTAGAAATTTTTTTGTCTCATTGCATATTTTTTATGCAAACAAGTATCTTTCAGGAACTGGTGTAGCATGAAAGTCTTTTGCCCCATCCTTAAAGAGGCAGACATTATATTATTCAGTTCTGTTTTCAAATTATTTCTCCTGTTCCTGACTGCTTTGATCTATTTCAGCTTTCTTTATTTCTTTAGTAGAGATGAAGAGAAATTGTCCATGGAACAAAAAAGCATTTTGACTTTCCTGTCAACGTTTACTGGAATATTTTTCCTCTGGTATATAGTGTTTATTTTCAAAATTTCTGTTCTTCTAATAGAGCTAGATCTCATTATAGTAAAATTGCTCACCCTAGAATCATTATGAGACCTATTACACTTAATTTCTTAATTCCTTATTAGCCAATAGTGGTTGGAGTTTAAACTCCCATCTTGGGTCTTATGAAGTTGATGTTCTTTCATTTCTCTTTGGCATTTATATCAATGTGCCCCTGCCAACATTTTCTTCTTTGTTATAGCAGATAATTCTGTGAGTTCTACAGTAACTTTATGCAGATGTTTTCCAGACATCTGTAATAAGAGCAGCCAGCACCTGACTACAACTGTTCCTTTATAAAAAGGAAATAGTCTTCATCACAACAAAAGAAAACATCTTCTGACTTCTTACTAAACTTTGCATTCAGTTGCAGAAGCTGTCATCCTCTTACATAAAAGAAAGTAGGAGCTGTAATAGAAAGCAAGTTACCTGATGACGTTCATATTTAAGGATATAGATAGAAATTCAACATTTATAGTGTATCATGAGATTAAAGACCTTTCTTCTGTGACTGACACTATTGCACTTCTCCATGCCTTCATTACTCACAAAATTGACCACTTCAGTCTTTCAGTGCCAGGCATGTTAGATAGTTGGCTAAATCAACTGCAGATGTTCATCATCTGAACGCTGCCATCAGAGCTGTTATTAACAAGTCTCACTTATAGCTCACATTTCTCCCATCTTGCAATCTGCACATTGGCTGACTTTTTGGTAGCATATTGATTTGGAAATCATCTAATACCATTTGGGAATGAATTGGCCACAAGTATATATTCTGTATAGTTTTTTACTACCTTCATATTTTTATACTACTCACAGCTTTTTTTATTGTTCTTGATGTCTTATTTTTCCACTGCATATTAATTGTCCGTTTAGTATTTTCTCTAAATCTTCTGAGCAGCTGATGGAACTCCTTCAAAGCCTTCTCTTTTTTTTTTTCCAGCCAATTGCTCTGTGAGTTGGCATGAACTTTCTCATCAATATAGGTTTGATCTTAAGCTGGAATTTGTCATAAAGAGAATATTCATTCACGACCTGTTAATTTTCATCAAACTATCACAGTTTTTCTGTTTTGGCTTGTATCAGCTCTGTAGATATAATCTTCTGGTCTGGCATTTTCAAGTGCTCTTATGCACAAGCAATTCGTGTGCTTATTTTAATGTAGTTAACTACTATATGTGTACCAAATCATGGATTGGGGAACTTACTTAAGTACCCCAAAGTACTTAAGCTATGTACATGAATTCCTATTTATTGTAGAACTTCCTGATCTGTATGACAACTACAATAACTGCACATGCAAATTAAGCATTCAACTGTGCATTCATTTTTGCACGCAAGATTGTAAAACTCACTTTGAGTGTATCAAGATCTTAAGATTGTATTACAGGAACTTGTAATAATGGATTTATGGTAAATTTGCATATAAGCTATATTAGCAAAATATTTCAGAAGTCCTTGCAGAAATAATGTTAAAATGCTCTTTAAATGCTCCTTTGTCTTGTTTCTTTTGGAGGTGAAACAAAGTCTACTTTGTCTGGAGTTAGATGTTAACATACTAACTGTAGTTTTTTATTTTGATGAACATTATGTTAATGACTAGACTATCTATTTATCCAAAAATATATTAAATTTTTGAAATAAAATATCCATCAGCAATCTGTGGTATAAATTTAAGCAGATATCCTTGCTTTCCTCCTTTTGTGTGCATACATGCATATGCCAAGAACAGACTGTCCAGCACCCAAGGATAATTGGTCTGTTCTAGAAAAGGTTATTTCTTTAAATTGGTGATTCAATGTGTTATGCGGCTCATTTTGTGGCTCATACCTTAAATTAAACCCTGAGGCTCAGCTGACCTAAAGATCTTGATGATATGAGAAGTTTATACTGTGTCTTACCTTTTGCCATGATGAATAATGAGAGGAGGCTTTACGCATTGTGACAGATGAAGTTCAATGTATTTTTATTTGTATTTGCTGGAAGGATGAGTATCTCTTCAAATATGAATAAGTATCCAGACTCTCAGTGACGCAGCTTCTCTTTAGACAAAATACAGACAAAACCAAGTAAATGATGCTTTGTAGAAGTGTTATGGGTCAGGTACTTATCCTGTGGACCAGTAGTATAAACGTGTAGAGATACGTGTGAATCAAATCCAGTCTATATTAATCTCTGGGTGGGCAGTAACATAGAGCAAAAATATCAGGAGTAAAAAGGTGGTTATTATTGTTATTGATAGTATTAGTATTATTTATGGAAGGAAGTGAATAGGGGTAATTACATACAGTACCTACTATCAATGAACTTCAGATTGATGTTTTCAAGCCTAAGAAGTAGAAAGTGTGGATATGTTTGATGCATGCCAGCCTGTTTATACACTAAATATTTATTGGAGAAGAGCAGAGGTACTCTGGAGAAAGAAACCGAGACCCCTTACTTCACTGTCTCTATGTGAGTTATTCCATTGACTACTAGGATAGAGTCATCCTTTCTCTTATTTGTTTTCCATCTGGCTTCAACATTCTTCCTGGCTTCACAGAAGGGATGGAAAGTGCCTCTCAAATATTTGTACCCTTGTTGTGGGTGTCTTTCTCATACGAGTGCTGCCCTTCAAGTCCAAGAACATCTAGAAACTGGTGTTTCCGACTTGATAAGCACTCTTAACCACAAAAGCACAAATCAACCAGTACTATGTCCTTCCCCTGACGCTCAACAGATTCAACATGCTCCAGCTCTCATGAGTAATGTTTTGGCTTTCTTCTTAGGAGAAGGTGGTCTCCAGGTGCTTGTCCATCTCTGAGTTTTCATGGGTGTATACAATGGACAATTCTACATCTCTTTTGATTCTGACATGTCTGAATATTTCTACTTATGCAGAACTTCTTGACAATTTCTGTCAATTTTTCACTGTTGTAAGTTGAGCATACTTGACTGTGACTGAACCATTTTGTTGGGTTTAGGACTCTAAAATCTTAGCGCAGATGGGATAAATATAGGGCATCCATTAGCTTTCCCTGAGACACAGTATTCAATGCAGTTTTCTTTCTTTTTAGTTCAAAAGCTTAAATCACTGCAGAATCACTGTTATAAAAGGTCACACTCCTTTACAATACTGTTTTCAGAGACTGGTTCCGTATATAAATTCTGTTATGTTTACTACACCATAGTTAATCAACCAAGGTGTGAGCATAGCAAGGGAATGAATCTCACAAAGGTTTGAGACACATTTAACTACCATCCGTGAAATAGTGGTCCACATTATCCGGGATTTCAGCCTACTGGAATTGTACACTGTAGCTGTCAGGCTATTTCTGAGTGGGAGGAAAGTATTAAAAAGTAAGTGTCTATGACTTGAAAACCTAACAAAGGTAAATAGCTAATTTGCAACCATCTTACAAAATTGTGTACAACAGAGAAGGAAGATCCACAAAGACAAAATCGTGTGTACATACGCTTATTTATTTAGTGTCAGAGCATATGAAGAGTTGAAAAACTGGGCTTAAACCTTGAACTTTTAATTTTTCTTTTGGTAGACAAAGTACAGTAGATTAAAGCAATACCTTTTATTGGACCAACAAAGAGCGGTCAGGCTTTGAGACCCGAAAGGTTGCATCTTCAGTTTTCACCTTATTGATCTTGCCCACTGTTCCTCACAGGCCAGATCAACTACAAATATTTTCTGTATGCCTTGGATGATACCTTTCTTCCTTTGAGATTTAATGTTTCTTTTTGTGATCAATAGTAAAAAGAGACTTTGAGTAGAGAACTACAATGGCAAAAATGTAAGGAAAGGAATCCTTTTATAGTAGTTGTTTGGCTGATTATCACAGGAAAATCAGAATTATTTATAATAGTGAAAAATGCAATTAAATGCAGAATCCAATCTCTTTTGTTGCTTTAGTATATCCCAGCATTCATTTTGGGTTGCTTTTGAAGTCAAGAGATTTCACGTTAGAGTCTGAGAACACCAAATGCTCCTATCAAAAGCATAGCACTTTAATACTTTAAAGCATGAAAAACAGTCTAATGTTGTCCTCTTCTCCCCAGCTCCCTCTTGTTTCTCCCCCACCCCCCAAGTGACTTCGTTTTTCCTTTAACCTTATTGCTGTCCAAAGAACAACAGGGTAAGTGTTGCCCCTGAGGCTAGGTGACATCTATTTAATCTGTCTCACCACGTTTACAGTTGTGAAAATTTTGTATTTCTCTAAATTCTCCCCCTTCAGTAATTACACAAAGCAGCACAATTTTAAAAATGGCTCACTTACTGTTCAGAGAAAAAACAGTGAGTTTTCAGAATTATATTTATTCATTTGTTTCAAGTGACAGGCCAACTTATAATGAAAACTGGTGGATATGGAATAGTCTGAGAGAGTTGGGGGGGTTCAACCTGGAGAAGAGAAGGCTCCAGGGAGACCTTCGAGCCCCTTCCAGTCCCTCAAGGGGCTCCAGAGGAGATGGGGAGGGACTCTGGATCAGGGAGGGGA
>JAOQGH010000019.1:77973533-78008533 GCA_025769975.1 Gallinago jamesoni
CAACCTGGTCTGGTGGGAGGTGTCCCTGCCCATGGCAGGGGGGTTGGAACTGGATGATCTTTAAGGTCCCTTCCAAGCCAAATGATTCTATGATTCTATGATTCTATGATTCTATAATTCTATAATGTCTAAAGTAGGATGCCTTCACTGGACACAAATCAGTTTTATTTAAAAAGTCGAAATTGTGGGCCTGATTGTTTAAAGCCCAACCTCTGACAATTGTCTCTGCAGAGAGAAATTGTGAAAGACTGCTCACAGAAATTAGGATCTTGGAGTGTGGCAGTTCCGACCTCCAGTTCTGGTGATCAGGGTTCATTTCTGTGGGTTTCAACCGCATCTTTGGTGAACAGCACTTTTTGGCCCTTTTGACAAGGTTACCACTGTGGCTCCAGCTAGGTTCTGACTAGCAAAAGTCAAAAAAATTTTCTTCAGCCAAAATTTCTTCTTGGCGAGATCTGTCAGTTCTGAATTTTAATAAGTATTTGAGGTCATTTGTTGTCGCAAATAGGAACTGAGGTACAACTGTTGTATTAAATTTCACCCATGGTATAGGGCCAGAACTGAACTTCTCTATTTTTGTTATCATTTGTGTGCACTATGATGCTCGCACCAGTAGAACTTTTGAAGTGAAATAGAAATTGATTAGAAAAGGAGAGAAGAGCTAAAACATCCAAAGACCAAGAAACTTTCCCTTCCCCTGTGAACTGTGATAACAATTAAAAATAGAATAGTACTGAACTGTCCCCTCAACTAAAAAGAAACTAAAAATTGACATGAAAAAAAGACTTGTACACAAAGGCAGCATGTGACAGAAAAGGAGTCACCAAAAGGGTGAAAAAAACAGATATTTTCTCTTTCTTTAATTTTAATTTTGCCCAGTGGCAGTCCTATTTCTTATTTCTCTAGTGTTAATAAATACTGGAGTGGAAAATTCCTCATTTCTGTGTCTGTGTAACATGGGGATAATAACATTATCCTATATTTATGAAGTATCACTTTTCTATAAATACATACTTTTGCACTGGAGTTCTTGTGTAAAACTTTAAAGTAGATATATAGAGATAGGCAGAAAGAATCTGACACAAATTATTCCTTTTATCAGTCCGACCAAGTCCATGTTAGAAAAGATCTTTCCTGAAAACCATGATACTGGAACAGATTCATCCCCAATTTTCTGCTGCACATATTTAATCAGAAATATTATGTGAACTATTAAAGCCTCTACTCAAAAAATTATCATTAAAAAACTACCCTTGTTTTTGTCCTTTGTGTTTAATTCATTTTCTAAGGTTCTTTAGATATCCCTTTTCATAAGCAAATTCTCAGTGAAGAAAAATCTGCGCTTCTCAGTGAACATTACTGACGTAGGAAATGATGAGCAAAATCCAGGAAAATCCAGTAAAAAGCTGGAATCCCACCCATCTATTGGTGAAGAAACGCTTTTCAGCCCAGACAGTCTAAATTTTCTGAAGGTGTCCAATTGATGCTGTAGGAGCAGCGTGGTCTCGTCAGATGGAGAAAAGGAGTGTACGTGTACATGTGCTATGTCTGCTGTTACCGCTGGTAACTTGGACATGCGGAATAACCTGGCAGAGGAATTTCAGGAAGGGTTCAAACGTGCAGATAAGGATGGCACAAGGCACGGGGGGGTTTGGTGGGAGCTGTGCCCACCTGGGTCTGGGACTGATTTAGGCTTCTGGGTTTTTTTTGACTGTATTTAAAAAAACAACAACAACAACAAAAAAAACACTCCAAGGTTACTGAATGTGTAGCAGCTTAAGAGTATCTGGTGAACAGGGAAATATTTTTTCTTCTTCAAGAGAAAATATATATTTCTTGCTGATCTTCTCAAGGGTTCCAGGAAGATAAAATCCTGGAACTGAACCACTACCAAAGGTAGTTATTCCTTCTTTTTAAAATTTTAACCTGGCAAGGCTAGGAAAAAAACTTATTTTCAATAAAAATGTTTTTTTCTTCTCTTCAAGTAAGGAAAGAGACTCTTCTTCCCTCCCTGCCTTTCTCCCTTGCTCCTTCAGCAAGGCCACAATGGGCAAACAATTCCAGAGGTGACCCAGGGACACCACTGAGATGTTTAACTCATACCAAGAGCTGCTGCAAGGTACCAGGGGGGTCTGAAAGGCCGGTGTCACCCTGGGTCACCCTGGGACACTTCTTTATTACATGCACTGGTGTCAGGAGTGTGTGTTGTAAGGGATCTTTACTGCACGGCCATGCATTAGCTGTTGGAAAGTTTGCATGAACTTCACATCTGCCAGGCTTAATATTAGAATCCTTTCCTGTTATTAGAAAATATATCTCCCTGTCGCTGAAAAAAAAAAGGAAAAAAAACACCCAAACGAACAAACAAAAAAACCCAACCAAAAACAAGCAAAAAAACCACCCAACCCAAACCAAAAAAAAACCAGCATTTTCTCCTTACCGTAGAACTTTTAATTAGGTTTGTGGGTTCCTTTTTCTGCCACGCTATGCAAATAAGTGAGCAGGGGTATGTCTGCTTTACCTCGTAGGCTGCAGGAACTGTCCCCGCTGATTGCACAGAGCAGATCTTTTTCTGAAGTTTTGTAGGACAGAGTTCTAAAGTGGTTTTAAAACCACCCTGTGACACCTCAAGCAGCAGACTCCTTTGAGAAAATAAAACTTCCAGAAGCCTCCAGTAGGCACCAGTCCCCTCTGCCTGTCAAGATTATGCCAGAGGCTGCAGACCACAAACCTCGTGTGACCAGAGGGGAGGCTGCAGCCTGAATACTCTGGGTATCTTGTTGCTTTCTGGCCCTTTTGCTATACAGACAGCTAAGGATTTTTTTAATCACAATTTATTCAAGCGCCTCCCTCAGTCTATTCTTTTCTGTCTCTTTAAATCAGAAGAAAAAAAAAAAAAAAAAGCAGTTCTTATTCTGATGCCAGTCTTCTAGTTATTCTGTATGTCTCCTTCCTTTGGGGCTGTGTTTTTAAGTTCGGCTAGTGCAGAAATTGCAGGCAAAAGAAAACTCAGCCCAGTTTTTGAACATTTGGTAGGATATTTAGTGCTCTACAAGAAAATGCAGATGAGCATCAAGAAGACAAAAACCTGTCCTGCCTGGCACAGCTAGAAAAAGGAATAGCCCCCTCACTATTTTTCTAGTCATTCTTTTTCAAGAAAATCACTCTTTAGTTACTCATTTCTTTTCCCCATGGTCAGGTTGGCTGCATCTCCAAACACTTGTAAGTACTGTATGTTCTGACATATCCTGAAGTCATGCATTAGCACCTTTTCATTCAGCAAAGGGTGAGAACAGATATCTTTTGGCAGCTGACAGCAGGGAGCAGGCAGAAAGGAGGAGAGTGAAGCTGTAGGACTAGGACACTGTGGTGGCCTAGTGGCTAGCATGGCTAATGTACCAGCTGTGAATAACCTCCTTTTTTTTTTTTTTCTTCCCCCCCCCTCCTTTTTTTTTTTTTCATCCCATCCACCCAACAGATGTCTCTCTGTCATTGTCATGTCCTCAAGCTATCCTAGTAAATGATTTGTGCATTATAAGTGAGTCACTAAGGTGGCAATTGAACCTCTTCACAGCTCAAAATTGTTGATGTGTGCACAGAGAGTGCAGCGTGGGGGTGTGTGCGAGAAAAAGAGCAGGAGAGAAGGGGAAGGAGGGAAAGAGGGAAGGAGGGAGGGAGGGAGAGAAGGAAAAGAAATGTCAAGGTTACCTTGTTTTGCCTGGAGAATCAAAAGGGAGGGCAAATTAACTGCTGGCTCTGTTTGGTCTTTTGGATATCCAGCAACGAGGCAGCTCCATCCTACTCCAGCAGATGTACATATCACTTTGAAAGATTAAAAAATGAAGAATGCAGTGATCTGTATTGTATATACACTTTATTCTTTGGAAAGAATGTTAATAAATATACTGAGAGACTGCAAAGTTTGCCAATATAAATAATGTGGCATTTCAAAGTCTGTCAGTAAATGTAATTGAATTTTTCAATGTAAAAATATAGTTCTGTTATAAATTGGAGTCATGCTTGACATTAGTTGGGCATTAGGAGATATTAATTAGATACTGCTCGCTTCTTCCTTCTGATTTCTTTATATTAAATCAATTATCGAGAAAGAGGAATTTGCAAGCATGCAATTTAGATATTTTTATTCTTGAAAACAAGCTGCCTGGTAATTTTTAGTGGGGAATAAATGCCTTTTCAAAAACCTTGTCAGTGTGCTGTCTGAAACATGCCCTTCCCAATATGAACACAATATGGAAAAGCTAATCCATTATAATACTTTGTAATGATAATAAGCTACAGTGAACAAGTAGCCTAGGGAAAAAAGATGGTAGTAGTCACCTTTAAACAGAAAGAGAATAGCAAGTAATTGTACATTTTTACAGTAGGCTGATGACAACATTTCCTATGACTTTGAACTTACTTTGGCTGTCACTGTTCTGGCAAACATTCTGCATATCAATCAGAGAGTATATTTCCTGCATGACATTTGCAGCATAACGTATAAAATTTACTTATGTGATCTTCGCATGTAGTCATCCTGTTTGTATGTAAATATATCAGCCTCCCCCTGTAGCTTACGCTGCAGCGGCAGCATCACACCCTTCCGCAGGGATGCACTGACCTCTGCCTATTCGGCGCCCACAGGTTGTTTCTCTTCGGCTGCTGGATTAGTCTTTAGCCATTTGCACTCTTGATCATGATGTTTTGGGGCAAAGTTTTCCTTCGGTTGTGTCGCGGTTTTGACCAGATTGACCAATCATGAACAACAGATAGGGCCTCCCTCCCCCTCTAAGGGGAAAGAGGGGGAGAGGAAGGGACCAAAGAGATTTATGAGATTAGAAAGAACTAAACTTCTTTAATGAAAATATTAATAAATAATGAAATAATAAATAATAATAGGAAAAGAAAAAAGACAAAAAAAGAGTATACAGTATATACATATATAAAAGATTGTATCAGGCTTCCAGGATGATGATCACATCACCAGCAGGCACGGGGGACAGTCCCAGGCTGGACTGGGTGATGGACAGGAGCTGGATTCTGGATCTGGAGTCAGGAACGCTCGGATCGGGATCAAAGGCAGATGAACAGACAGGGTTCTTGCTTGGACATCGGCCATTGAAGGAAGAGGGTTGATCCTTTGATCCCTCAGCTTTTACACTGAGCATGGGGCAGATGGGATGGAATACCCTGTTGGTCAGGTTTGGGTCACCTCTCCTGTCCCCTCCTCCCCACAGGTGGGACCCCTCTACATTTTTCCGCTTCCGACCCTCTGATGGGGCAAATCACAGATTTGCCTGCCCTCGGTTGTTACAGCAATAAGTGTAAGCAAGGGCCTCTCTGTTCACCATCCCTTGGTACAATCAGGTCTTATCACTGGGAGAGCAAGCAGTTTCTGAACAACGTGCTGTTAATTTCTGACTTTAGTTAGTTAGAAGAGGTCCAGCTAAAAAATTACTGAACAGAAAATTAGTTGTGTTCTACCCCAAACTGGGACAGGTTGAATCATATTGTGCTGGGCACATATGACTAATTACCAAACGCCTTTGCTCGCTTTTCGGTAGCTGCTCCAATGATTTCCACAGTCCCCGCATGAAAACTTGGCACCTCTTTTGTTTGGTAGAAGTCTTTTGGGGGCAGCAGGATTTGTGCTGGGTCTCTGGCACGGCATGTGGCAGCCAGGCACGTTGGTCAGTCCCTCTCCTCCCGGATGATGGTTCTTGCTCTTGTATAATTAGCTCGCTACAACAGGGGTTTGATGTCTGCCAACTTTCTTAAAGTAAATGCTGATCAAACAAAGCTGCTGTTCACTTGCCCTTCTCAGCTGAAAGGGATTTTTTATTTTTTTTTCTTAGTTCTAGGAATTTTTTTTTTCTCCTCTGAGGTTTTTTTCCCCTTTTTTGATAAGCAATTCAAGGTGTCTTCAAGAAGTACATAAATATGATTCTCTGAATTATTAAACATAAAAGAAGGAAGAAATCTCTGCTTAAGTAGAGAGGGACTGAGATGACGTCTGAAGGTAGAGAGTTAAAAATAATATTAAAAATAGACCTTGCGGAATCCACTTTTATCTTTGCTTAAGGGGAGCAAATACCTATCAGAAGTACCCAAAATCTGGCAAAAATGTATCTGTGTGTATACGCTATGTACACATCACACGTATATATGTACATACACCTGAAGTACAAGTATTACCTGGAGAGAGCTTTCAGAATAATGCCTCCTGCATCTGCCCAGGTCACCATGGCACCATGCTTCTTCTGAGGTCTCAGCCTGGCCCTCCTTCCCCCTGTGACTGCCACTTCCTCTTCGCTTGAAAGTAAGAGTAACTTGATCACATTAAGGCTTTGAAATCTGGAAGCCGCGTTTCAAAACTCTAGACCATCTGGAGGGGAATCTTGATCCCTCTTGTCATTAGAATGAATTTCTGTGGAAATCCCCTCTTTCTTTGCCTTCTTTATGCCTGCTATTTTTGTCTACAGATGTACACGTAGCAAGCATCAACCTTCTGCTCAGCCTTTGACACGGCGAATGTCTCTCGGTTTGAGCAAAGTACCAGTATTTAAAAACCCAGGAGTTGCTCTAATATAGCCGTAATTGCACTTAGGCTGCTGAGCTGACCATAATTCCCCACAATTCTCCAAAACTGCTGCAGAAAGTAGTATAGGAATTTAGGGGTATGCAGGCTTGGAAGGGCCAATAGAGACATCAAAATGAGTGGTAAATTAGAGCTACTGGATGTCTCTTGGCTGGCCTGTAGCCCTATATTAATAAATATGAGTAATGCAGTAGTTCCTAGTGGCCCTAATTCATGCACAGAAGCACCAAAGATTGTGATTAATGTGGAAGCATTCTTATACCAATCTGCAAGTCGTAGCTTCTGGGTTTCATCAACACCCAATGTGAACAAAATGCACAGGGTTTTTACCCAATCTCGTCCTTCAAAAATTAAATACAGAAAGGACAGCATATTTCTGCAATAATCTTATTTCTTCCCAGAAGTTATTACTGTGTAGTAAAGCCAACTATGTCCCCGTTATCTATTACAGTATTGCTTAATTTATTATTTGAGTCCCTGCCAGGTTCCATCTAACTCACTTGACCACCCTGGTGTTTGTTAGGTCCAGTCCTAGCAGCAGATGGCTGTTACTGGAACATCTACACCATAATAGGTACGTCTTATAGGTACATCACGTCCTTTAGCTATCAAACTCTGTAACATGGGGAACACCACAAAAACATGGCTTTGGAGATATCCAGTTCTTGTAGGCTGTCTTAATCCTGGATCAGTTCTTTGGAACTGGCATTTATTTGTTTATTTATTTGTTTCCAGAGTGCTTCTTCTCCTGTCTTGCAGGGTATCCTAATCTGAAAGGTACAATTCAGCCCTTTACAGAGGCTCCACACAAGGTCTGTTCCCCCATTTAAATCCCCTGCACAAATGCACTTGCTGAAACTCTGAGCCATGCCCAGTTTTACATAGTAGGTTCATCTCCATTGGACCTTTATCCAGTTGTAGTCAAATGGCCATACCTCTGTAAAGACCAGGAAAAGGGACTCCACTTCTCAAGCCAAGGAAGAATAGAGTTTTGTTCTGTCCAAAGAAAATTCTCCATCACTATTCATTAAGAGCAGCACTATAGGAAAGAGTTACAATAAGAAAAAACATACATTCACATGCCTGCTTGAAGATCCAAGGTGTGAAAACTGAGGTATTTTGAATTGCTGTGGAGCCAGTGTTTTTACTTACTGCCTTGCAGAGAAAAAGAAAAAAAAGAGGGGGGGGGGGGTGTACATGAAATGATCTTTGGTGAGATGTTGGCTTACAAGGAGTAATGGATGTGGTAGAGTTGTGAGATGTACAGGGTGACAGTCCTGTTCTCCTTTTTCAGGGCAGGTCATCCAGGAGTATTTTTGGACAGTACATCTCAGATGTCAATAAGGTGTCAATGGGACTCTTTGAGTGCTGCCGTCACTTTGGCTGATGCCTGTGTGTAGACACACAAACTTACACGTGCAAACTACGATGTGGCTCCTTGGCCATGAAAGAACATTTCTTCCTTCCCCCTTGCCTGGCTCTCCCCCGCTAATGTTTGAAATCTTAGAAATTATATCTTGATAGTTCTGTGAAGCTCTCACAGCTCTTTCAGAGGGCATGTGAATATTACTATGGGAATTTTAAAAGATAACGAAGACTTGCAAGGGCTAGGAGAGCTGCCTAGGGTCCTGCAGAAAACATCTAAGGTGGGAAACAGGGCTTGGAGTACTTGATTCCTCAGCTGTTGCACATGTGCTCATGCAGATCTGTTACAGCAGATAATATGAGTTGCTACATCACATTTGTCTCGCAGCAGTCCATCCCTCCTTTATTTTTCTGCAATTGATCCTCAAATTTATTTACAGCCTTACACATTAAGCTCATTGCTAAGACGTCTGCATTGTGCTGGTGAAGTCAGTCCTGGCAAAACTGCTATTCAAGAGCAATAAGCCATGACCCCAAACATCCTTTAGCTTAATTGTTTACCACACGTATAATTATTTTATCATCTTAGGTGTGCACTACAACAATTTCCAAAGCTAATTATGGTAGCGTCTATATATCGGAGCTTGGGGTGACCCATTCACAAACGTAACCTAACATATTCTATTTCCTTTACATTTAAAGGAAGCTTTGCCCTGAAAACTAAACACTGATTAAAGCTGTACTCTGCTGCTTTGTGGTGGTATTTTTAATAAAATATTATCCATGGTAAAATGTAAATAAAAAAGCAAATTGGTTCATTCATCATATATTTTAAGCAGTTAAAATGAATGAACTCTCCTTTGAGAAAACATCTGACCAAGCAAAATAATGGTTATGCATTTGAGAAAATGCTTAATGAACTCACTGGCTAAAATGCTGTTATTTTAGAGCCCATTACTATGTGTTTTAAATTAATTGAGGCCGTGCTGCTTGTAAGGCCATCCTGTTCCTCCACCACCCCCCCCCCCCCCCCCGCCTTTCTGTCCTAACGTACCAAAAATAATTGACCTTAGTAGCATATGTGGGAGCAAAGATCTTCCCTGGTCAGGAATGCTGGCTGCACAGTCGCATGTAAGAGCCCACAAGTGGAGGAGTAGATATTCATGAATCTTCTCTCCATAATCATTTGTCTAGTGTCAGTTCAAAGTCAGGGAACTTGCCAAAGATCAAACACATTTTCTCTTTAAACAGTTCTTATTGTAAATATTCTAGCTGGTGTTCATTTTCCTTTTCTTCCTGTTCTGAAACATACATATTTACCATGCCAGTAATGTTTGGGTTTTGTAGGTTGAAGAAAAATGTACTGCTTGTCTGCAAAGTAAGATTATTTCAAATAATAATGTGTAATTTTTTGGTACTGGAAACTGGGAGAAATTCAATTACATAAAAATAAGAAAACAAACCCCCAGTCCTAGAATTTATAAAAGCTCAAGAATTTAGCTTGAACATAACGGTAGGTGCCAATCTAATTTGTCCTTTAGGTGAACTTTAAAACATGTCCTGTTTATATGGTTTGGTAATATGACTTAATGTGTTGGATTTATGCTTCATTAATATTCACAGATGGCAATATATATATATATATATGTGCTCTTCCTGTGCATATCAATTACTAATATCATATTTCTTTTTTGATGCCCTTGATAATCTATAGAAAAGCGAAGATCAGGTTATCAGGACCAAGCTTTCAAACCACAGGCTGAAAAATTGTAGGGCTATCAAAGACCCATTTCAGACCCAATTACATGATGCCACAGCTGTGGTCAGTTGCAGGTATTTGAAGGAACTTGTCCACCCATCCCAGATGGAGCTTGCCCAGCTGCAGTTGCTGGAAAAGCAGTGTTGGCAGCCAAAGGCTGAGCTGGGCTGGGAGTAGGGACCACCAGGAGGTGTATACAATGCAGTGGAAGACCATCTCAGGCACGGAGAGGACTCAGAATGAAGGAGGTGCACTGATATTGTGAGTTATGTTGACCTTGTGGTGAAGGTGGAAGGAGAAATTATCAGTGTCCAGGGTGGCCAAATCCAAACCATGACAATGCCCTTCTGTATGGCTATGTATTACAAAATCAGTTTGATTACTCTTTTTAGAGTAATTTGTAATCTACATTACAATAAAATTACAAAAAAATTGTAATCTACATTACAATATTTCTCATGGTTACCAGTAAAAGGAGTATAAAACACATGTGATATTAAACGGTTTTGTCTTCAGCCTTTCCAATGGTTCCAAAGAGATGAAGCTGTTCCAACTCCAGGGTTTGGTATTGTAGCTTAATACTAGTTTCTACAGCTGGAGTCTGGCAAGAGGAGAGCTACTTAAAGTCATGTTTTGGTTTTGAAGCTTTATTAGTCAGGCTTCATTCTCCTGGATGGAAAAAAAATAAACAAAACAAAACAAAAAAAAAACCCCAAAATAAAACAAACTCAATTCATATCATTTTAAAAGGTGCCCATGTAAGGCAAAGGGGATAAAAATGCAGGAGAGAGCCTACGTTTAAGATATACCCTTCCCAACCACTTTTTGTGAAATAAAATCCAAAGTACCCAAGTGACCCTTGAAAAATGGACAAGATTTGTACAAATCTAAGGTTACTGATAAAAGTTTTCAGTGTCATTTCCAAAGAACTGAGCTGCCCTTTAAGCAGGCTGCTTTGCATCAGTGCAGCTTGGCTTGTGAAAATGAGCTTCCCCCGAACTGGGAGATGACTTAATTCTTGTAAAACAAATCTGAATCTTGTGATGGCTTTGGGGGCCCTCCCAACCACTGCAGTTGCTCACATGAAAGAAAAGGAGACCCCTGTGATGGCCTCTCTCAGGCTTTCTCAGAAGACAGTCACCTGTTTGGACTCACTTACTGTGAGTTGGGTCACAAGGAGATAAATGATCGACTGGAAGTGTTGGATGCAAGAAGCTATTAGGAAAAGGCAGCCTCTCAATATATAAATACAACACATTTAAAAGAATGTAACTTTGAAAGTAAGCCAAAATCACCATTTCCCTGATATGTTTCACATCTAGGAATACAGGAGCTGAAATATGTGCTTGTGTTGCAGATGCAGACTCCAAACAAAACAGAAAAAGAAACTCACAAAACATAATTTCAGGGAAAATGGAAGCCATTTCTTTAAATGTTTTCCAATTCATTTATTTACATTATTTTATTATTTATATATACTGTATAATAGACTTTCATTTCCTTTTATGTTTATAACAGACATCATTCATGCAATGTATTGTGTATGTATATTGCTAGCAAAATGGCAGTGTTCAATCTGAAACTTGATTATTATACATTATTATACTACAACAATTATTATACTGTTATTTTTTTGCTACTTGTCTATACATTAACCTATGCTTTCTGCATACCATTACATGGTATGAATATTCCTTTATGCAGAAATATTTCCTTTTTTCTTTCACCTGATACCACCCCAATCTCAATCTCTCGGTTCTCTATTTTTAATTTAAAATTCGAGGTCAATCAGTGTTTCTTCTCTTAAAAGTCATAGAGTTTAGTAGAATGAATGGCATACACTGTTGAAGCTTCAAATCCATGGTTGTTCTGTGCAGAGTAAACCAGTTTCAGGAACCAATTTTATATATAAACTGTATAAAATTAGACAAAATTTATAACATAGAAAATAACAGTTGATTTAGATTGCCTGAAGTTTTTAAAATAAAAACTTATAAAAGAATTGATTTTGTCCCACATGTATATTAAATTGTGGTACATATCTTAAACACTTGCATGTACATTTCTTGCCACAATCATTTTTCATGAAGAGATGACAGAATACTTTCTGAGGAATGCGACAAGATGGGATTTACCTGAACTGACAAGAACAAAAGGTGTTTAATGAAGTCTAGAATATGCACTAAAGGTCACATAAGAAGAACATTGCCTCAATATTGAAAGTCATTTGCAATTAGAAGCAGAAGTAATTGGATTCCTGTGATACCTCCTTCTTTCCTTTCTATCTGACACACATGGACATTACCTATGACCCTGGATTAAATATTAATAAAATGCAGATTTAAAATATTAAAACTTTACATTCATGTTAATAAGTACTGTCAATCTGTTGAGACTCAACATATGGCTAATTTAAGAGTTAAGATCAGATGTTCATAATTCTCTAGATTATCAATTTTTTTTTTTTTTTTTTTAACTTCAGCATTTCACTGTGGAGTGAAATAAGTTGGTATTTTTCTGGTGCCCCCAGGAAAAGGAATCGTATTTTCACTGTGATCTAAGATCAACAATGCTAATAATGATTACAGACAGGTACAATTTTCTCATTAGGATAAATTCCAGCCTGTGGCGTGCGAAGGTGCCATTAATTAGGGAAAACAAGGATCATGATATTGGCAAAATCCTGATTTTAATACATGTATATCTGCATCATTCAAACCAAAGGAAGACAGTGCCAGCAGAGTTTATTTTCAGATTTCTCTGAAAATAATGTAAAAAAAATATATATGTGGGCTTAGGTTGTTTTGTGGTTTGGGCTTTTTTTTAAATCTTGATAAGAAGAAAAAAATATTTATATGCGTACAGACATACACTTCAGTATGGCACTCCAGGTAGGTACAAATAGTTAGAGATATTTTGAGTGATAGTGTGAAAATCTGAGTTTCTGGCATTTCTGAATCTTTTCTCAAAATTTGTCAGAAGTTCAAATCCTTGGTCGTTGAGAGGCTTTTCAGGGCTATGGGTTGCTTCAAATAGTTCTATTTGAACTGGAACCTTAATTTTAAAGATTTAACATACACAGTGACTTATGATCTCATGAGTGGGAAACAACTAACAAAAAGTGCATTTGTGGAAGAAATCGGGGCTTGTACAGATTTTTGGGGAAATTGTTTGGGGTTTTTTTTGAAGTAGAAAAATGGATATTTAGAAAGATGGGTATAGTTTCCCCTATTTTCTTCCATCTAAAAGGGTAGCTCCTGGTTTAGAATCAGACTATATCTCTTTCCTTTCACTCCCCATCTTCTTTTTTCATAATGGGATCTGAACTGCCTTTGTTGTCACTGGTTCTAACCCTCTGTGTTCTCTCTGGACTCTGGACCATCTGCTAACCCAGAGAGAGAGAAGGATTGTGTGGGAAGAAGCACAATAGACTACATATAAAGCACATAGCTATCTAGCAGGGGTGAGGAAAGACAGTAAACTGTGATCTCCACAGCTGTTATCCTCACTTCTCATACGGGAAAAATGAGAAAAGAGGAAGCTAGTATTCATTAAAAAAAAAAAAAAAAAAATTGCTTTAATTTTAAAGCTTAAAAAACAAATCCATTCTAGGGTGATTTACAGTCCCTTATCCCCTTCCTCCCTTCCCCTCACCCCCCACCCCTTTCTTTTAATGTTGAAGGATTTAATGAAAATTGCTTATTTATTCCAAATTCAGCCTGAAATATTTTAATAGGTGCTTTTGAAACTTTTCCACTTTAAAAATTTGCAAGAAACTTTTGAAAGATGACCTATGTTGTCAATGACATTGTCAACAATTAGTGTTTTTTGTTTCTGAAATTGTATAGAAAAATTTTGATCAGTTCCATGTGTACTGTTTGCTCAGTATCATGCAATGCATCCGTGCTAGGACTAGGATTAAAATTCCCAGTCTTAATCTTCTTTGTTCTGACCTTTAGTGCTCAGCTCTCTCATTACTGACTCTGCTATTAAAAGCATTTAAATCAACAGTATAATACATTTTTGACAAGGAAGTTTAACTATAAGCAGAATTAAGGGAATGCTATTTAAAAAAATAAAAAAACCTAAAAGTCTGAAATGTTCTTCTGGTATACAGACTTTTCCATCTTCTAAAATGCTGTACGTGCAGCACAAGGTCCTCCCAGTGACCAGCATTTCCAGATTTCAAGTGATAGCATGCAGCTGAAACTGGTGTGAGAAAATTCTATGAACTTCTGGTTGCTGGCTGCCAACTGCCTTTCTTTTTCTGTTTCTATGGAGATGGAAGTTAGTTCAGCAAAAGGAAGTTAAGTGAATTCTCTACAACCGTCATGTCCATCCGTCGTAGCCTCAGGGCCTAAAATATTCTCTTGAAATAGCCAGGGAGATATAACCAGTATTCTGGGGATAAGGTTTTGGCTCTGGGTTAAGAGCAGAGTGGAGAATTTCTGCAACATGGGAAAACTGGCATGAGGAGAGTTCAGGAACTCAGTTTTATATTAAATATACACAATACAGAACAATCAAAAGTTATCAAAGTGGGAACTATTTTCCCCACTTCCACTGTGAAAGGAATGCATAACCCAAGACCTGTAAACTTAACTTTTTTTTTTTTTTTTTTAAGCATGAAATGCATGGCACCTGTTTCATCAGAAATACTATGAGTTTTCTTTGACATAGGTGAGTTGGGAGAGAAAGTCATTGTCTTCCTTACCTCTGCCACATCTTGGCGGCCACAGACATGAAGCCTCAAACCATATACGCTGCTTTTTACCAATCTAGACTGGATGCAGCAAGGAATCTTAGAGTTTCCTTTCTTTTTTATTTAAGTAAAATGTCACCACATCTGCTGCCTGGTTCTCTGTCTTTAGCAGAACCATGTATTTATAAAGTCACTGCTATGTTGACACACAGGCCAAAATGGCAGGTGTCTTGAAGATAATTTCGTTTCTTTTTTTTTTTTTTTTTGCTTATTTTTCTTTTTTTTTGTTTCAGTATTTTGGAGACACAGCTGAGGTTGAAAGAAACTTTAGTGTTGTGCAGATGTAGAGGGGAGTTTGTTGTATGGACTGAGACTTTGGCTCACCTGTGGGTTCAAGGAGGGTTGGACTAAGACGGAGGGGAGCAGCAGACCCCCTTCAGGGGACATTTCCCTCTATATTCCTAAAAGCCCATAGGAAAACGCAGTTATGGTGGCTTCCAAACAAAGACTGGGAGAAATCTTACCCAATTTACAGGTATGTGTTGGGACTTTTGATAATGAACCAGTAAACTCTGGGTGTGTAAGAGACATACACCTCCCTCCTGTTACATTAATAATGTCACATTAGCTTTGAACCTGTGTCCTGAAAAAAAGATAATAGGCTTAGAGAGCTTATTAGGTGATGGCATTTACTGGTTTGTCTGAGGGAAACCAGGAAGACACTGGATTAATCTGAGGTAAAGTTCAGGAACTCTTCAAGAAATAGAGAGCAAGGATTAGAGCCTGTTTTCTTTCTTTTATCCTTGGACCAATGTGTCTGTCTTTTAAAAGCAGAAATATCTGTAACTTTATTTTATATTCTTGCAAATAATCAGGATAACGTTGCTATCATCACCACTTCTACCACTTAATCTAACTGAGAACTATTTTATATACCTTTAAAATTGATATCGTAAACCAAACATTTAAAGCTAATTTATATTCCAGCTAATCAAGAGCAGTAATTAAACACCAGGTTCCTTAAATGATATTCTATCACAGCCTTCATGTTTCCCATCACACTACATATGGTCCAATTGTTTACAGATGACAAAAAAAAAATCCCTGCTCAGATGTTAAATCAAGATGTTTTCTTCACTTTCAAATGGTAGGCTGGCAGCCAATTTTTACAATGAGTTATTCTGAGTTTAAAAAAAAAAAAAAACACACACACACGAAAAAAAAAAACCACCAAAAGGAATAGAAAAGAAAGGAAAAGAAAAGGTTTGGACATTCAGCCCATCAATATCAGGACCTGCCAAAACGAAGCAGTTTCTTAAGTGTGTGTTCAACCCCATGTCGGAGTAATCTCTTGGGAAGTTTATCTTTTTTGTGCACATTTGATGCGAGGCTGGAAAAATCAAGAGGGAAATGTTTTATAGCCAGAAATAGGTAACGTGACATCAAAGCATAGACAGAGTTCCCCCATTGGTACTCTTTGGCAGTCTGAATTTCATAGTGTTAAATCGCAGAGGATTAAAGCATCTCAGGGCTTGACTCTGCCATAGTGCCACTGCAAATTTAGAGTAATTCCTTTGTATGCTTGTCTGAAACAAGTACGAGTACAGAAAAGAAGCAGGCTCGAACCGTGGACTTTTACGGTGTAATTATTACTGACACTTTTATGAGAAAGGGAAAGATTTGGAAAGAGAAATGGGGTCACAAGTTCTCAGGACGCGGAAGGCAGGAGCCCACACTTTGGGGGGGGAGGAAAAAATCCCTCAGCCTCCAAAACTATCAGAGATTAGGAGACGCTGTGTTTTCAGTGGGCTGTGTCCAGCTTTTCTCCAACGTGTTCCCGCTGGGGAGAGAAGCAGAAAGAATGAAACGGGGTCCCAAAGACAGCAACATGAGACGTGCAAAACTCATCTGCATTTTCGCTTTGTCTGGTGTCACATGGACAGCAGGATTAACATGCTCTGCCCTATTTCCCTTCCAGCTTTCAGCTTCCCCAGATGTTTGAAGCTGTGTGATGCAAATTTCCGAGCTGTTTGTTTCCGATCGCCTGGAAGAAGTTGCTGTGTATGAATCCAAAGCTAAAACTGTAGGAGAAGTGCAATGGGGACAGAGGCTTTCGCTGGTGACAAAGGGCCCCGCTGCGGTGGTGGAAATGCCCTGACCCTGTGGGATTCTGAAACTGTTCTCTCCACGTGGCTGAGGCAGCAACTTAAAACGTACTTTCCAATTAAGAAGTGGAAACAATGGAACAGAGGAACAGATTATGCTTTTTAGCTGGTTCCTCCATGGTGATGCACAGCCCTTTCCCTAACACCTTGGAACACCTCAAAACTGGGTTTTTTGTGGTTTTTTTTTTTTTAGATTCTCTCTTCCAACAGCCTTTCTTCTGGCAGTCTTCCTGAAGGCATCTACAATGAAAAAAAAAAAGCTAGAGGAACTAAACAAAACTGCCTTTCCATCCCATCTCTGGAGCTCCTGTCTAGTCCACTGTCTCAGCCTTGGCTTAGGGTGAACCTAATTCTTGGTGTTGCTTTCACTCAGAAATGTGCAATTCCCATTCACAGACGTACTCTGGCCACCCATTAATTGCATATTTCTATAAAAGAGGGAGGATTGGCCACCTTGACTCTTGTCATGGTCCCTGAGAACTGCATGGGACCGTTTTCCAGGGAGTATTAGAAGTTTCTTTCCACTCACAGCCCCTGCTTCTGGGGCCAGTAGTAGATGGGTAGGAAAACTCTAGAAGGTTAATGCATTTCAGTTGTGGGGACAAGCTTAGACCGATTGATGTGTTCCAGCACACCTTGATGTTTCAAGGTATTGGGGACCCTTGTTTCCTGGCATACACGTGGATAAATTGGATGCTGCTACTCAAAAAAATAGTAAGAAGTGTCTGTAATAATTTCACCTGAAGTTTTCAGCTGTCATTTGAGGGAAGTCAAGGGAAGAATGTCAAATTAGCAACACCAATTACTTTATGGTGGACTGCTTTTTTGTGGCCAAATGAGAAAAGGGCATTAATTACAGCCTTGGCAAATGCTCTTGCTCTTCTTTCTCTGGACATATCATGGATGTAGCATGTATTTAGAACTGGCACAACCACTAGTTTAAGTGCAATATTTGCAAATGAGTTAGATATTTTCTGGCTTTAGGAGCAGAAAGAACAGCGATATTTCAGAAGATGATTGCTGTTTTAATCTTAACAATTAGTAACAGAAAGGCAACCTTTAAATATCAAGAAAATGAACACACTACATAATAGAAAATTGTCATTTTAATGCTGTTTGAAAGGATGAAAGGGAATGCATGCACTATAAATCAATTTTATACTATTTCATACAGGCTTCAGATAAGACACAGTATTTTAATGAAGGCATGACAAAATAAAAGGCCACTAAGTTTACTTTTTTTTTTTTTCAAGTACTGAAAATATTTTGTGTTTAGACTTAAAGGATACAGAGGAAAGTTGAGTGGTAAGAATTATTTGTAGTCAACAAATATGGCCATGCACAGACCTAGGCCACTCTGCACACTACAGTGTGCTGAGATGGTGTAATTAACAAATCCAGGAAATCTGAATAATGATTTGCTGCGTATCTACTTCTAGATCAGGAGACGAAACTTGCATTTACATTCTTGATATGTGCAGGTTGCATCTAAAGATATGTCACAGCCAGCATCAATTCTACGCTGAATGAGTATTTAGGTTCCTGAGTTCTTTCCTTGTCTCTGTCCCTCACGTACGGTGTGTCCTTGAAGTACAATTTAATGGCTTTGACTTTCAGGTTTCCTTCCCTGAGATGACATGCACTTGCTTAAGCAAGTGAATATTTCTTGGCTTCTATTCCAACAGAAAGCCCTCAGTGCTTTTGGTTTGCTCTGTGTTGGATCCAGTTTAAAAGTTTGTGAGATATTTTGAGATCACATAATGAAATTCATAAGTGTTAAAGGACAGCTGAAGATCTACCAAAGTATCACCAATAGCCCACAGAAGGAATACAACAGGAATAAACTATAGTGCAAGGTGGAAATTTCAGTTTTCTCTCTGATTCTTGTTGGAAAAATTATTGCTGTTCTCCATCATGGTTTGCGAGCACATACATGTTAGGAAACGTCCGTGCTGGTGTTTTCCAAGAAAGGCTAAATTGCCCATGCCTTGTTACGCAGATGTTTAATTGTAGATTTGTCTTGGTGAGGTGGAGGGGGATGACAGGGAAGGGAACACCTAGCAATCACACACAAAAACAGCATACTGTATAGCACAAGTGTTCCCTCATGTGCCAGCCAGAATTCCTTCGGTCAGGTGAAGGTTTTGAGGTGGAAAGTCTGATTCTGAATTCAACGTAAGTAATTTTTCTTTAAGATTATGCAATAATGAACAAAGCAAAGGTAAAATGAATGCAAAGAGGATTGTGGGATAGGAGAAGAGAGGAAAAGTTTGTGCATAGCAAATGTGAAGGGGCAGAAATGAGGATCAAAATCCAAAACATTCTTACAAGACTGATAATAGGACACCTTTTAATGTTCTTTAAGCCTAGAAATCTATATTAGTTCATTGCATTAAACCACTAAGTTTCTCTTTTGAATTTTTTTTGAAACAAAACAAAACCTGGACCTAAAATATAAGTTGGTGTCTGTGTTCAAGTATAATTTTATGCACTTATTCTAGGTTTATGAGTCCTCCAAAAAGAGCATTTGGCCCATAAAACTTTGAAAGCAAGAAGATTAATTCATCCCTAGCTGTTATTTGGAAGGCACTTCTACATAAGCTCTAGGATTGAGAGAGCAGTTATATAACAATGAAACTTCAAAGTGGTAATATAATATGTATTCTATATTTAGATTACATTACATATAATACAAATAAAAGTAATATTTACATTCCAATTTTTCCTTGTATTTTCTCCATATATGAACACATTACTATCATTTGGGGAGGAAGCTTGTTTGATTTTTGGACAAGTGGGCCTAAATCGGTTTATCCAGTCTCTTTGGTTTGTAATATGCTTAATAGAAATATAAAATTGATTATGTTGGCAAAGAAAGCAAGTACTGTGAATGGAATAGAAAGGGCAGGACTGGTTTGTTATGAGTAAGATATCCAGAATTAGTAAAATTAAGCACAATGTAACCACTCAATGGAAAAAAAACAAAGACTGGCTCTCAGTCTTTACTCCCTGGTAGCTAGAGATGGCAGAACATGGGAAAACAACATGGCCAAACCTCATGAGAAAGAAAGGGGGTATTACTACAATCCAGCAGCACTAAATGCAGCTCAAGAAGAAAGAAGGAAACTGTGGACAGATGTCCTGAGCCAGACTGTCTGGTCTGCCTGGAAAAAAAAGATGTACTCTCTTTATTTATTTATTTATTTATTTTAAAATCGTTGCCTAAGGACGTGAAAATATGCTACACTCAGTAGACCTAAGCAAAAGGCCCTCCTCTGACTGTTCCTGCCTATATTTAAAAAACACTGGGTAAACTAGTAGAGGATACCTCCTTCTGCCTTCTCCAATCTACTGCAGCAGAGTGACTCCTAGATGTTTCACTCATGACTTGACCAAACATCAGATCCAACCCTAAGACTCCAAAAGCTCTTTGGACTAACCAGAAAAGACATCTGAAGATGTCATCATTACAAGATGAGAAGACTCAAGGTCTCGAGCAATATTGATTCGCAGGCTGGGATACCATAAGGTGTTTGACAGAAATACCTGGTCTTGCTATTTCTTCATCACTTGTCTCCTTACTTTGCATAACTGGCAAAGCAGGTACTCAAGTATCTTTCAAAACAGTATGTACTGGTTTTTTGATAGATTTAAATTCTTGGAGGAGGTAATTCCTGAGTTATGCCACCATGTTCTGGAGCAGTGTTTGTGAAGGGAGAGGAGGAGGGTTAGGGTCAGGAGCATGGAGCAGAGATCAGGCAAAACCTTAAACTGAGTGTTCCCACCCAACATCTGGAGTGTCAGATTCTGGTGGAAAGGAGAACGAGTTTGCCCCATGGACCACTAAGTGGTATCTAAGGAGTAATTGTTGCTTTAAGAGTTGTATAATATAAATTAGGCAATTTAATTTTAAGACATGCATAGCACTTTTGTCACTACTTTTTATTGCCTCTACCAAAGGAACATGGTACTGGAAGTTTAAAAAGAAACTTTTGTAGGTCACCTATTTCATCTTTCTAGCAAGTCTGAATTGTTCCCTACAGTACATTTTCTTCTTCTTTGTCATTTTCCAAATTAAAAACAGAAGCAATGTGTGTAAAAATATTAAATTAACATTTATTTGACAATAAAGCAAATTACATTTATATGTGAACTTCTCAATTAGCCCTGTAAAGCCTCCTTGGGACCACTATACTGTGAAATCAGTAACATATTTTTATGTTGCATTAAAGACAGATATGAACTTTGTGTTAAGGAAAGGCCACTTTAATTTTCTTTTCAACTTCAGAAATTGTAGAATGAATTTATTGTTTATAAAAGGAGACAGAGTGATAGCACTAGAAACTGGTTTTGTTTATATACAAAGTGGGAGTACAAGTAGAAGGAACTGAATATTTCTTATCTTTCCATGACATTGTACTTTTTCTGGTAAATTCTTTTTAGGTACAGTACTGCTTTTCCTTTTTGACAAGAGGATTTTTATTGAATTTGGCATGATAAAGTAAGTTCTGCACACACTTAAGTTATAGCATGGCAAAGCACAGGACTTGCTTTTGCTGGAATAAAGTTGACATTCAGGCTACGATGCTCCGACACTTAGCCTTTTTGGATTTTTCTTTATTTCTATAAAAACTACTTGTGTACGGATAACTTGTAAAGTCCGAGTGGAGAGTTATACTGCAGTTTTGGATTATGGGAAACTAGATGAGGTGGACCATGGGATGGTCTGGGTCTTCTCTAGCCACTGCCAAGAAAGACAGCATTAAAAACTTTGGAGAGCTTATTTCCATTAAGATTCTTTGCTGAAATAACTATCCCACAGACATAACATGATGATCAAAAATTTGTACAACACCCCTTTACAAGACTCCAGACTTTCATGGACTTGTCTCCCGTCAATAACCATGTGTAGATCTTCTTGTTACCAGCAGGAATACCTGGGTTGTAGTTTCTTACCAACTCGCTCTTCATGCATAGCAATAATAAGGCGTTCATATGTATACAGGGATGTTGCATGTGTTTCGTAAAATTTGTCTCTAAAATTTTTGGTGCAGTTTCTATGTGTGCAGTCAAAAAATAAGGGCTATGTCTGCCAACAGCCACGTTAATTCTAGCAGCAGTTTTACTGAATTTGCCAGTCTTCCTGTATCTGTATCAAAACAGTCATCAGATTTACTTCTGTGAAGCAACTGTTTATTGACAATCTCAAAAGCTAACTATCCCCTGATGGATCTTAAACAACAACAAAACCCACCCTACCAGGACCTACAGGATTTGTAGACCAAATCTGAAACCTTGAATACTTCTGAAAAAAAGCATATCAATGCAGTAGAAGAATAGGTTATCTTCAGTGCTGTAACAAATAACAAGAGCTCAACATATGCTAAAAGTAGAAATGAAGCAAAGTTTTTCTTCTGTTAAAATCTTTACCGACATATCTCAAAACTTGACTATTTTTTTGTTGGGCACCAGAAATGGAATTACTACACAAACACAACCATGAATCCTATTATTTCTGACTCCTAGTTGAAGCCCAGGTACTGTTAAAATCTCACGAGAAGCCTTGCTCTTAGAACATTTCCAGCTTTAAAAGTTTTAAATACACCTCTTAGACAAACACAGATATTTTAGATGTTGCTATGAACCAAATAATACTCATCCATATCTGCTCTTTTCTTCCAGTTCAAGTGGAGAAATGGAGGCAGTTTTGATTCTGCACATAATTTGTTGCACATTTTTTTCTAATTTCATTTCTGACTTTTCTGAGATTTAGCCTGGTGAATAAAACACATTAAAAAAAATAACAAGATACATGATCATCAACATGAGACCACAAAAGGGGAGGGACAGAGCTTTTACATGTACTTCGTTGGGATCTCAGTGCAAGCTTTCCACCACAAACATAAGGTAGAATTGCTGTTTTTCCAGGTGTTCCAGAGAGAAGCTAGCTTTGCTGTCAGATCTTAGGAAAAGTCAGACAAAGTGGAAGCTCACTTGTATTTTTTAGTATAATCACAATGCTGTAAAAGAAACAATGGAATTAATTTATTTGTCTTGTCACATGGAATGGCAGAGAATAAGATGGCATATGGAAGGCAAGCTTTTAATTGTTTGGTTTTGGCGGGTGTGTGTGGTTTTTGCTGTTGTTTTGTTTTTGTTTTTCTGGAGTGTCTTCATCTTCCTGGAATGCACTTTCCAATAAATTTGTTACAGAACTGAAATAGGTGGCTTAATTCTCATTTCCTCTTACTTTCACAGCACTCAATTTCCAAAGTGTCTTTTTAAATTACCTCTTGCTCCTACTAAAGTAATAGAAAAAAGTAAGTAGGCGGTGTATGTGGGTAACTGGAAAACACCCTAAAAGTGTACTATCTTTTTTATGTATTTCCTTTTAATTAATGCTCTTTTCCAACTCATTTTTACCATTCTGCTAGTGATTCCTGATACATCATGGAATTAGGACAAAATGCATGTCATAAAATGTCCTTTTTCATTATGCCTTTATGGGTTTGGTCCTGCTTTTCAAAGTTGAAGCTGAGGAAGATCAGAGTAGGTTTAAGGAATTCTGTCTGGTCACTATGCCAGGTACTGATTGCTCCTTCCAAAAAGAAATCAAGATTTTATAGTCCCCAGTGCTGTCAACCTGCCATATCCTTGGGCTGTTATTCATACTTTAAAATAAGAAGTTGACTTGGCTCAATAAACTAGAGCTCTGGAGAACAGGGGGAAAGTTTAAACTTTTTATACTATTTTATATTATAAATATATATATTTGTACTGTTTTATTTATAACTATTTTTATAAGTCCCTACAAAAACTTGAACAAAATTATGGATTTGCATATCCTGAGCTGTGCATCTTACATAATATACAGCTGAGTTAATTTATAACTCTGCTTCTTTTATTTTTTCCCTTCTTTCTTGAGCTTATGACTTGCTGCACAGTTATATGTCTCGTATGTGATACAAATCCTCTCCTATGTATACACTTGTTTGCCCTCCATAAAGTAACATAGTGTAAGTAAACACGTATCCATCAGTGGCATGTAAGAGAAAGCTGAAGAGAAATTACCTAATGAGTTCATAAGACTTTCCACTTTGCCACTTGAGGGAACTTTGCATCACCTTCCCAGGGATTATACCTCTGCTGTGCTTTAACTTTAAACATTTTCCCACTGGGAGAAGAAAGGACTGGCATTTAAAACAGTTGAGCCAGTATAGTCTGGTAACACAGAAGTACTTTGGGATATTTCCCTTCACTAACACTTAAATCTGGAGGCACGTCAACAAATAAGGGGCCATTCTGGGCATAAACACAGAAGTCCATGATTTGCTGCTTCAGAAGAAAGATCTCAGATACTTTGACACTTGATGCACACAGATGAAGAATGTGCCATGTAACGGTATTCTCACTGTGTTATTCAAAGTGTGTTTGAAAAGGACACCATATTCTCCAGGTGTCTCTTACTCTGCCCCATTCTCTTCCCCTCAATTTTTTTTCCCTTTCCTCATCTGTTGAAAAATCCAACTTGCCAAGAGTCAGCGTAGACAGAGAGCGATCCAATAGCAATTAGAGGTAGCAGTTTCCGTAAGTCGTATTTGTATCCAAAATGTACCCATAATAAAAAAAAAAAAAAAAACCAACAATTAACAAGTTTGAAGGAGGGAACAGCAGATGAAATTTTCACTGGGAAACAAGGCTCCTCGCACGGACCCTTTGCAATTCCAGTGATGCAGGATGGTGTGCTGGCAAAATGTTTAACAGGATTCGTGAGACTGACCCCTCCAGTACATTGTAATACCCCTCAAATTAATTGGATAGGCATGCCAATGCCACTCATGCTCACTTCTAACTCTTTATAATGAAAAATTTGCTCTGAAAAAAAAAAAAAAAGTAATAATTGAGTACGTTCCATGAACAAGATGGGAAAGTTTCTTCAAACCAGAAGCATGAATGCAACTTTATCACATTGTAAGCATTACTGAATGGTGACAATTTTCTGTACGGTTATCATACCTGCATAGAAAATGCTTGCTCAATTCCAATGTTGTTAGAGTGAGTTTTAAATTAATTAGAGTGTTTTTAAATTAAATAAACCCACCTAATGTTTAGCACCAAAACTTTGTAATTTCTCTATCACTATTTGTAAGTAAATATCCTGTAAAACCACTGTAAACTCCAGAAGAAGATCTCAGAAACTCTGAGGAGGAGAGGAAAGGAGAAGTAAATTGATGGAAGATTTTCTAAAGCAAATAATTGAAGACTGTATATTCAAGGGTACTAAATAAACTGTGGTGTCCTCCTCTTAAATCTCTGAGAGTCATTTCTCTCTCAGAATTTTATCTTGTAAAACAGACAATATTAAGGATTTCTTTTTATCTGTCATTTGAAAGTTAAAGTGTAGAAAAGGAAATCATAGCGTGCGCTGGGGAGGTGTTTTTGTAGGGATTGGTGGTTTGGGTGGTTTTTTTTCAATGAAGACAAAAATTAACTACATACATAGTATTGTTTATAAAAGTTTAGAAGTTATCCCCCTCTGAGCATTTAACATTGATTTATCTTGACCTGAACTCCCTTGTTTAAATACAGATTGGAAGGGAATGTTTTGGAGCACGCTGAGGTCAGTGCAACTCCCTTCAACGTGACATAGTTAATATATCTACTTCGGCCTGATAAAGCCAGACAAACAGATCCTTTTCTGTCAGCCAAAGACATCTTTTCAGGAAAAGAAGAAACGAATTCGGGCAAGCATTAGCGCCACCACCTGGAAAACCCGCAGGCACAAAAAAGTGATGATGGCTTGTTTACTTAAAAAAAAAAAAAAAATCACAGAAAACCAAAACCCAAAACAAAACCAGACCAAAAACCCTCTTCATTTCCCCCTTTCCCCCATTCTAACCGTGCTTTTGTCCTGAAAAATAAAAATAAAGTTAGGACTACACAAGTTATGGAAGTGATAATGACTTCCTCTGGCCTGATTCGCTGCCCACTCACCCCAACCCTCCCTAACTTTTACATATCCTCCAACATAATAAGCCTGCCACCACTAATGTTATAAAGTAGTAATTGTGCCTAATTGGTAGGGAGGTGACAGACCATTCTGGTAATGTTGTGAAACTGTAAGAAAGGAGGAGTGAGAACATTCACAGACCCAGCAGTAATTATCCACTAATTTGGCCTGTTTGTGTGGGGACAGCTCATTATAGCCCTTAAGAAACCTCAGAATAAAGAGAGAAAGTAGGTAGGAGGTAAGGTTAAATAATTAGTGTTCAGCAGATTTTTCTTTTTTTTTTTTTTTCTCCCTTTAATTCAAAGAACAGGATTAGGGAGGGAGAAATGTGATGAGTGTAACAATTGGGCATGGTGTAACATCGCCTTCTAAGTGAATTTTACATATTTGAGAGCAAACACAAATAGTTTACAAGGCACTGTGGGAAAAATGGCATATTTCTTTGGTCCTCTTAAGTAGGACCAAACTTAACAAGTTCTAACTTTATAATGGTATTTTTATGCATGTCAGGTATTCTATGAAAGCAAATTTTAGATTGAAATGGATTTCTTAACTTTGGTTTTCTAGTTATTTTTTATTTTTGCTCAGTATCTTAATATGTACTTCAATCCAAATTGTAATTCTTTACATTTCTATTAAGAATATATATCCAGATTTTTCCAGTCTGTGTTGTTTCTTCAGTACAAACTAGCTAATGAGCTATGCTTGAGAGGTCACACTTTAGATTTTAAAAGTGGGAATAGTTTGGGGAAGGGGGGAATCACTTATTTTTCCAGCAAACAGAGTTATACTCACTACCCTTTCCTGTTGAATGGGTAGGTGATAACTTATAAAAATGAGAAAAAAATCTGCAAAATATCTTCAGCTCTCTTCAACATCTCTCAGATCTATAATTTTATTATGTAGTTTCCAGGAATTCATGAGACTGATCAACAGAAGTAACTACCGTGGTATTTTTGAAAACCACGAAGTATTTTGAAAAACTGATTAATTCCCTGCTACTGAACTGTGAAAGCCTGACACACTCCTCAGAGACAGCATACGCAATGTTAGCAACAGAAAGACCAAAAATAGAAAGGCCATTGTTCTCATCCTCTTTACATAGTTCTCTGATCGAGCATCTTAATAGGCCTCTCTTTACATAACCAATATTGCAGTTCAGTTTCCTACTGTAGTACCGTGGAAAAAATTAACAAGACTCTCCATTAGGAAGTGTTTCCTAATTTTCAGTCTAAATTGCCTTTTGCTCAGTTCTCCCATGTCCTACTCTCCCTCAGTTCCTTTCCTTCTTTTTTCCTGTTTGAATTCCAGGTACTTGTTGCTGTTGAATAACTTTAGTCCAGTTTTATTTATAACAATTACTCAAATTAGAGCTATAGAACTAAATTTTGCTTCATTTAGTCACCATTATAAGTATTTTGTTTGTGAAACAGTCTCACTAAGGATTAATTCTAATAGGATTTAAGTAGGAACATACGTTTAAAATGCAGAAAATGACAAAATTATTACAGCCACAAAACTTTAGAGTGATGGAAATATACACTATACAGTTTTGTAGCTGTAATAATTCTGTTATTTTCTGTACTGTACTGTGGACTATAATAGGATTTGAACAAGAAAGAAGTAGAGGCAAAAAAGGACATACAATACCTCCGTAGCTCTGAAAATTGGAACTGGACCTTATGTGTTGAATGAGTATTGACTCAGGCTCTTAATTAAAATATTTGCTGCTCTTGCAAGCTATCTGGTAGAACCAGGGTGCTTTTGTTTTGGCCTTGGCAGTCATGAATAGAGGCTGAAAGCTTCAGACTTTGCCTTGTTCTGAGCAAATGTGTCGCCTTTCTCTTTCCCCACCGCCTCGTCCTCTCAACCCCGGGGTTTCGGGAATCCTGCAGCCTGGCTATTTCTTCAGGTGGGAGGGGTGGTTAATTCATCAAATCAGTCCACACGCTGGTCCCTCTGCTTTTAACACCAGTCAGTTATGGCAGCCAGTGCTCCGATTGAGTTTTTTGTTATTTTCTTTAAACACAAGGAACCTGCTTGTAGGAGCCGGGTTGCCGCCGCGTTCCGTATACATCACCAAACAGCCAACAGATGGTGATAATGTTCATTTTTCTGCACCTAGAGTAGTGTCCCTCAGCAGAAGGCCCGAAGAGAAATGGGGACCAGACAAGAATACAAAGTTGTCGCTTCTCTGTTCTTACCGCTGCCAAAGCGTTAGTTTCTCAAATGGGACTGTCCAGTTTAAACACAGAATATGTCATTGATTAATAGGACCCGTTGTTACCAAATGGATTGGCTTGTCTGGGAGTAGTGAAATATTTTTTATGATAGAATTTCAGTTGTGTGGTGTTCTTTATATGATCTTCTCTCTGTTACCTGCTTTTATAATACATATTCTATTTACCATCTTATCCTATGCACTTTCTTGTGAGTGTTGCCTGAGAATCTCTCTCTTTTTTTTCTCCTATGTGTATGAGATGATACATGTACATGAGATGCATGTGGTACATGTGTAAGTACTATGAAATAGATTAGAGATATATTGATTGTACTACATATATATAATTCAAAGCAGATAATACAAAAAAAAAATTGCTTTCCTAAGGAAAATCTAAGACAATTCAAAAGTAATAAAAAGATCGATTCTTCTTGTGGAAATACAGGGAAAAACGTCACTTTTACAATTCTAACATAATTATTCTAGTTTTATCCATTTTTTCTTGCTATGTTTACTGTTTCTATTATAACCATTACTAAAGAAAAAAGGACATGTAAATGTATGGGCCAGAAATCATTATTTCCTCACGCATCTTGAGTAAATCGTTATCTTTAGTAGTTTGTCTGTACTGCAAACAAATTCCAACTTTTCCACCTGTGCTATCTGGATGTCCCTTCCCAACCTTTACCATATTGTGGAGCCTTCATAAATGTAGTCTATGTTGAGTTTTCTACTTGGAAAATAGATCTTTTTTTTTTCCTGAAGTGGTTTGCAAATTTATCTTCTTTTCTTTGAGGCTTTTACGCAAACCAGGTTTGTGGAGGGGATGCTGAGAACAAAAGAGTCAGGAATCTGCAGTGGGAAACTGTAGAGTTCCTTCTGGAGCTCTTTGCTCTGAACGTCTCTGGAAGTCCCACGTACACTATAGAAAGAAAAGAATAAACACGTGTGAAGTCAACTTCAATTAATATTCTTGTCTTCTACTCCTCCATCTCCCCCTGTAAATTAAGATTCTCCTGTAGCCCACACCTGAACTTTGCAGACATACTGCACAGATAAATGTAATCAACATCGTGGAGGTTGCAATCACCAAGACCAAAAACTGTGATTTTTGTAGATAAACCTTGTATCATAAAAGTTTAGAAGTCATAGGTGCTCAAAGAGTAGTGCAGAGGATGAGAAGCTACCTGTACGTATGCGTTCTAGGCATCTGCTATATTTCCTTTTTGGCTTGTATTTCCCAAAATTAATATTTTATCTCACAAACACTGCAAGATCATTTAGAAAATTATAGTTATACACACGTCAGATGTACATGATTTCATCAGTTTCTTTTTTAATGAGTTTTTAATATTTTTTTTAAGTTATTCTAATTAAATTTATTAAACCATCTTGTATAATAGTAATGCCTTATACATCCATACTCAGTAATGGCCTTGAATTCCCCAAAACACGTTGCATCAATGTAAGCCATAACACTAACAGGCTGGCTTACAAAGGAGAACTATTATGATCCGTCATGGCAAATGTATTCTGCTCGGCAGACCAGGACATTGAGCTGAAAAAGGACATAAGAAAAAAACTCAGTATTTTCAGGAAACTCACTGATTTTTTCTGGGTTTTGAATTTTCTTCAATAAACAGCTGAGAAAAATCTTGCTTCAAATAATCATATTTTCATTAAAAAGCATGTTGTCAAAAAAAAAAAAAATCAAGAGATATACTCATTTCTTTGGAAAAAAAAAAACAACCATTCCAAAACCAGTATTTTTTCTTAAAGGAAATTTAAAGAAAATGGAAAAAAAATATCTTTTTAGTTGTTTTAAAGCACAAAGGACTTGATGATTAACAAAAAGGTTTAAAAAAATCTAACATTGACACTTATGGTTAACACTGCTTCATGTAATAAATCACAGTTAAAGATGACTTCCAGAAGTCAAGAGACTTTCTGAAGAAATAATGTATCTTCCTGATCTCCTTGGAGATTAACTTTATCCAAATAACAGAGGCAGGCGAGAATTTGGAAATTTTTTTAAAGATTCTTGCAAAGTAGGTAGAGTAAAGCATTGCTTGTGATCAGTTGAAGAATGTGTTGGTGAAATGTAAAAAAAAAAGTAACATTTATAAAGTATTAAGAAAGGGCTGTTCTTGAAAACAGGGAAGTGGGACATGGTTATAGAGGCAATGAACAAAAGGATGCAAGTTAGAGATAGTAATTCTTTTTTTTAAAGTAGATCAGGAAAAAACAAATAGCTGTATAATGCTAGTCTACTACTAGACAATACTGATAAATTTCTTTATAATGCAGAGAAAGCAGAAATATCCAGTAAATGTTTCTTGTTTATATTGGAAAGAAAACCTAGGTTGTGTGTCCTCATCATATGACATGGAATTTACTTTTCCTTTAAAGAATAATGGAGGATGTGAAAGAAGCTGCCAAACAATATATTTTAATAGAAAATCCTTCTAACTTGTATTCAGTTCTGTAGATTTTAGAAAGTCAGGAAAAAAATAGAATAAGGAAAGAAACCTAATCTTGTGCTAACATTTAAGGAAGGATAAACATTTTTATCTAAATATTCCTAGACCTGTTGAGCTCATACTATTCAAAGCAATTGAATAGATAGCATTGGACAATAACAAAATCAATGAGATATTAAAGGAGGTTAGTATGTCAACCAACATGGGTTTATGAAACATAGATCTTATCAAACTAACATTTTTTATATTGTTTGATATTTCTATGTTTTTTGCCAAAATGTACTTAGTAATCTTTGGGCCTGTTGCTGAGTTATCCACTGCATTTGACTACAGAATAAACTATTATGAATCAAATATGAAGTATAACCGTAGTTAACTGGTTACAACTTGGTCTACTGTTGAATGAAAAAAAAATAGTTGTGAACATATTTTTTTTCCAAGTATGTTTGGTTTTGTTGGAGCTCAGGTATTAGCTGTGAGTCCAATGTTGATTAATATTGTATTGACAGCTTGTTTCAATGCAGCCAGACGTAGGGTCCACAGCATCGATGGCTGTGCTTAAAGAAAGAGAGCTCATTCCTGGGAAGAGGTGATTGAAAATACATGAAAGGCTATTCACCGGGCAGGATCTTGTAAAACCATGCGTAGACAGCAAAAGCTGATGTTCTTCATGGCTCTATCAAGGAGGGAATGATAAGTAGTAATAATGAAGTAGTGTTTTTGTGATGTAGCTCATATAATCTTAAAATATCACGGCCTAAATAATTCACTTACTTTATCCTGTGAGAGGCTTGACAGCATGGTCACTGCTACCTATAAATCATTAGTGTCTTGGAGGAAATACAAAGTTTACATCACTCTAAGCATCTGTTCTTTCTCCTGAAAAAGCCACTAAATCTCATTCAGGGCCTAATGCCACATGGCAAGGTACGTGCAGGTGTTTATCTAGGCTTGGCTGGCCTTAAGCCTGAGACCTAGACATCTAATGAACTACTTAATGGTGATAACTTCAGTACTTACCCAAGTCAAATTCTAATTAGCGGTAAAGCAAAAGAAAAAAAGAAAAAAGAAAAAAAGAAAAAAGAAAAAAGAAAAAAGAAAAAAGAAAAAAGAAAAAAGAAAAAAGAAAAAAAAAGAAAAAAGAAAAAAGAAAAAAAAAGAAAAAAAGAAAAAAAACCCACACAAATTAAAATTTACTTGCCAAAAGCAATAGGGAAATTTTATTTTTGTATATGTTTTTCTTTTCTTTCCAAGAGTTAATGCTGTCTGAATATAATTAATAAATTCTATTGGCTGAACAGTATTACATGTTCCAGACTAACTACTTAGAAATATTGTTTCTTATGAAAAATGCCAATATAAATAATAATTGTAATATGAGAACATAACTTCCAGCTAATAACGTAGAGCAATGTATTTATTTCCTTTCTGTCTTCAGAATGTGGATAATCATTCACATAGATTATTTATTTAGTAATTAATGGATTATCATTCAGTGACATTAAATCCAGTGTGACCATGTGAATATGGAACAAACAATCTATTATTTGATAGTTGATGGTACAATTTAAGACTGGATTAGTCAAGTAAACCTTGATATTGTTTTGGATGGGATCTGGAAGACCATAATGATGATAGGACTTGACCCAAAACATTTGAAAGAAGGTTTCCACAAATTAAAAATGAAAACAGAAGAAAAGAAACAGAAGAAAAGAGACTCAACTTTTTCTTCACCACACCTGGAATTTGAGATGTGATCTCAGCTTGATGACAAGGTTCTTTGTAAACAAAATAATTTATTAAAAAAAAATGTACTGAAAAAATTGAGGTAGTCTTTGAATGAGGTGCCATTACTTAAAAACAAGTAAAAGAAAAAAAAACAAAAAACACAAAAAACCCTGACCTCCTCCAAACAAACAAAAAAACCCCACAAGCCTGAATATACTAAAAATTATTTGGCTGGTTTTTTGGTGTTTTCTGTTAAATCACAATGAGCTAGCTAGTTACATATGCCTGATTCTACCTAGCAATACCACAGCTGGATCTTTTAAGTCATATTTAATTACCTTAGCTCCTACATTTCAGCAAAAAGTATAGAAGATATTTTCCCCTGCAGCTTTCAGTAAGCAGCAGCCTATTATATAAACATATAGTGAACATTATTACATTTCCTAATCTGCAATTAGTTTTCATCACCACAACGCTATTTGGCATGTAATACGTGTGTTCATGGGCAACTGCAGCTTTGAGGGGTATGGCTGTGTCCCTTTCTGCCTCGTTTAATCACCTGTGGTCATTCCAGCACCCTCAACCCAAATGTAATGCTCACCACCTTGGTGGGCCCAGGCACCGAAGCTGAGATATGCGTCCCCTAAACGTTCACATGGAAATTTTCTTTTCTACTTCCTCTCTTTGAATTTCTAGTAAGTAACTATTGGGAAAGGGATTTTTTCGTGGCATTTGTCTACACAAAACTAGAAATCTAGAAATTTCTGACCACTAAGTAAAACATAGCAATATCGAACACTGTGTTAACGCTGTGCCAGAGAGATCAGGAAAAATATATATAGGGAATTGAGAAAGAGGTCAACTGGTGTCAGAGATTTTGTGGAAAATACTGCTCTTTTGAGATACTCGGCAGTGCAAATGAGTCTGGGTGTTGTCATGTTGGTAAATTTAGATTATTAAAGGAAAAGAGGAAAGGTTGGGCAAACCCATGACAGCCACAGAGCTTTGTTCTCTGAATTTGCCTCTGAAAGCATCATGTTCAGAGGTGCCAAAGCAACAGCCCTCTGGCCAGATCTCCGCACTCCACCACAATCCCTGGTGGTAAAAGTGCCATCAGTGTCCCACCACTGTTGGAGCAGCTGGGTCTTCTTCAACTTCTTCTGTCTCTCCTTACAGCATTCACCCGAGAAGTGCTCGTTGTGGCTCTCCCACTCTGAGAAATGGACCTGTGGGCTCACGAGTCAGGTTTTCCCTTCAGGGAAGACAGAAACCTGGCACAACCATGTTTGTTGTCAGAATCTGATCCCCCTGGACATGCTGGTTCAAGCACAATTTTCTGAAACCATCATTTTTATCTATTTTTTAGAGTAGTCTTGAAATGGTTTCCAATGGAATCTTTTACACGCTGGTGGTTCATTGATTTTCCCATTCAATTACAATAACCAAACAGGCAAGGAACAGTGGTTTAAGTGGAAATTCAGTTCCACTGAATTTCTTCTTAGCAGATGAGCAAAGAGCGCTGAGGTCTTTGGTTAAGAAAATGGGAGAACTCAAAGGAACTGTTCCCCACATATATATTAACTGTTTGATGGCAGAGCTGCAACATTAAAAAAAAAAAAGTAAACAAAAAAACCCCCACAAAACCAAAACCTCAGAGTCCAGAAAAGACTCGCCTAATTTGTAGAATGTAGAAGAGGAAGGACAGGTTTCTCATAATGTATCCAATTGTGATTAATGTAATGAGTCATAGAAATGGAAAATAACCAGTGTGTTTACAGATTTGAAGCCAAAATTCTTCTATGTTGGGTAAATTAAAATATCTCTGCCAGGAAGTGAAATGAGACCTACCAGCTGGAGAGAGACTGAACAACAAGTAAATGGACAATTTGACTTCTTGGTTATCTGTACAAAATGCTAATAATATTGAAACCCAAGTACATTCTAGCAATATTTCTAGACTTTGCATGAAAAATATAGAGAGTCCATAAATATATTTAATGCATTATTTTGTATTCATATGTTTATATACTCTTCTAAAAATATGGGTAATTCTAGTCACCATTTTTTATGACTATGGGAATAGGTCCCAGGATCTACTTCTGTTTCTTGTATATATTCTTATATTCAGCTTTGTAAACTCATTACCTGCACATGTGGCTTCTTTCAGCCTTATTTTCACAGTAATAAACAGATCAGTTCTTGCACAAGAAAATCCAGGTTTCTCAGAAAATTGCTAACTTTACTGGGCATCGATCCTGAACCACTGCGTCCACACTGCGGTAATGCTGCGTGAAGAAAAAACAGCAGTTAATGATAAAGAAAAAGACAGACTGTTTCCTTGCAGTGTCCTGTGTGTTCTCTTCCCAAGAGGGTCTTTTCTCTGCAAGATTTTTGCCAGTTTTTATCAGTAAATTTTGCTTTATAGCAACTTTTCTTCTTGTAGGTTCAAGTAGGAGTTCATCTGTGGGATGCTTCTGATTTAGATATTTTTATTTTATGTCCCATTACAGAATTCCACCTTACAGGCAATGGCCCAGAATCTGTCACAAATTGTTAAACAGTATTTATTATCGCTGTTCCTCATGAAGGTAAAATGATGGTATTCAAGCAGGGATGCTGCCCTAATGACATCTTACCCTAATTTTAACAAAACATTAACATAGCATAGTATTTGATTGTTAAAACTATTTAACAATCTTTTTTTTTTTTTTTTTTGAGCTTTAGAAATGTAATGGAAGATATTGGTAATGCAAATTCCGGTCATAAGAACAAAGTAACTTTAGTTACTTGTACAAGAGGTGTTTAATTGTTCTGTAAAATCATAGTTTCAGGAGATATTAGGAACTACTGTAAAAATAATATGTGATAATGCCTGACACACCCTTATTCAAAACACAGAAAATTTCCGTGTCTTGTAGGAGTGTCTCCAGGCTGTGCAATCTCAAATTGTGTTATTTTGAGTAATTAAGATT
>JAOQGH010000019.1:78013533-78019329 GCA_025769975.1 Gallinago jamesoni
GCTTGTGCCAAAAAGGTTTGTCTTGCACTGCTTTGATCAGTTTACACCATTTAATAATCAAAACACTTTTGCTCCATCGTTTAACAGACAACTTAATCAGCTGGGCTGTGATCTCCAGCTCAGCAACCAGATGAGACTCTCTTGATGTGGGCTTTGCCACTCTGATTTTTTTCCCTGCAGTAACTGAACATCTAGCTGACAACCACAAACACTTGTGCACAATTTAAAAAAAAAAAAAAAAAAAAAAAAGTTACATATTTTTAAGCTGCAAATGCACAGCTGTGAAATTCAAGAAAAAGCTGTACAATTTTCACTTGCAAATTTATGGATTCATGAAGTAACATCATTGTGGTTGGCGGATGACATGATTGCTGGCTCTTTTCCTATTCACCCTGCCTTTTCATACCTTTCCACTATTCTTGGGATCAAAACCACATTTTTATCCTTGGTTTATTTACCAGTAGCTAATCTTTAATTCCCATATAAAAAATTACAATGTCGAGGACAGTATTTTTATGATAATTATTTCAATCTCATATTGCAGCCAATCCTGGAGTTTATTTGCAACTTGTTTTTTAAATATAGGAATTCACATTTTGCTTTTGATAGGGTGACAGGCAAACCTCTTTTCTTCCAAGAATTATTCTCTCTTGAAAGATAAATGTTATAGGGTCTGAAAATTAGTGAGGTTCATTTTGGGTTTTATACAAATGATGTCAGTGTGGTATTTTCGATGATTGTAGTACCTTTTATACGAGATCTGAGATTTTTATTTTTTCATAATTTAACTTGAAAATTAATTGTTCTATGAAAAGTCTTACAGTAGTTCCAATTCTTGCTTATATCCTATTTTTTCATACCCAGTTAGAAATAGAAAAGGCGAAAATGAGGATGTGAATGTTAATGCCCTGTAAAATTTGACGTTATGGGGAATTGTCAGAACCAGCACTCCTAAAGCATTTCATTCCTACTCACCTTTACTTAAGTTCAGTGCCGCTGCCTCAATTTAGACCAGTTCAGGCTCCGTCTCACAGTTAAGTCTCCTTGCAAAGAGTCTAGTCGGAAAAGTTCAGAGAGGTCCTGAAAATACCTATAATTGGTAGATCCGCAGAGTCAGGGTAACACCGCTGTGAAAATCATGGGCAGTGACATTCAGCCCTTGACCTGAATCGCGCTTCCCAGTCCTGAGATGATAGGACTCGGGGTATATTTCCCTTTACTGTTATACCTTCCCGTAGCAGAGACGTATAAACCATTCACAAATATTAAGGGTGGTGTGGTAATTGACATTCATGCTGTACCTTACAGTACTTGTCTTCTCCTATTCACTCTTTAACACGCTGGTGTATTTCCTTCAGAAATATTTCCCCATGGAGAGAGGAGAAAGGCGTTGTGGTTCAGGTGGACCGTGGACCAGAACCCCACCGCCCCCCCCCCCCCGCCCTTGCAAAATCTGTTTAAAATTGACATGAAGCTTAATTCCTTGCACCATAAACAACCATATGCTGAACAAAGCACGTATATCCAATGCAAGGAGTCGCCTGGACATTACCAAAGCAGAGGCCATAAAAGAGCCAAAAATGGGGTGTATAAACTTAACAGTAAGCCCTGATTTATCTCCTCACAGGCAAAAGTAAAAGACATTTTAGCAGGGCTAGAGTTTGAAGGATGGTCCCCTTTTGGTGAAGTGCAGCTCAGTTTTTTTTAATTTTTTAAAAATATTTTTTGTATAGCACTTTAATGTGACCCGCGCATGTTAAAGGCCATAGCTAATTTAGCTCTCCTTGTTGTTTTCCATGGGCAGTTACATAGCATACAAGGTAAGCTACATAAAAAGGTTACCCTGGGTTCCTTTGCTGCTGGATATAAATGTACATTATAATGCACTGAATAGGCTAATTAGGAATTAAACATTCCTTTAAAATCATTTTAAACTCAAATTATGCTGACAACCGAATTTTTTTTAGCTCTTTCTCTAATAGTTGTGTTAGACATTGAAGAGCTGTGCTCCAAGTCTTGACACATTGTTCTGACTTATGCTCAATAGCAAAGCATGGCTCTAGGGAATAGTTTTGAACCAAAGTACCTGCTTGTGACAGGTGAACTCCAGTTCTCCCGGTTTTTAACTACAAGACCAGTATTCTTTTCCAGAGTTTTCGAGCCCTTCCCCCGCCCTTTTTCCCTGTAAAAATCGGCAGACCCCCAAGGAGTTTAGCGCAGTAATAGAAAAGGTGACAACCTTACATCTAGCACAGGGTTTTTTTATTTTTTTTTATTTTTTCTCCTGCACTTTGCTAGATGTGAATTAACTGACGAAATTATCAAAAAGAATTTTGAGCAGTGGTGCTAGGCGAGCACCAGATGAAAAGCAGAGGTTAAACGGGTAAATAAAAACCGATTTTACGGTCACCTCCGGTAATCCTATACACAATATTTCAGATGAAGATTAAAAGTGCCAGCCGAGGAGAAAACATTTTCAGTGTCAGTGAAGTTAAAACATGTCAGCGGCGTTTCCTCCTTGTGTATATTGTCTCACATGCAAGGAAGGACGGATTGAATTCATATCTGAAGCAAGACAAGATTTTTCCATCTGACCTCATTATGTGTTTCTCTGGAGTGCATCCCCGGCTCCCTGCCTGAACCGAAATGCGTGCGGAGAAAAAGCGAATACAAAGCAGCTCCGCGCTGCTGTTACCAAATCATCTTAATAAGACGGAGGTATTTATTGTTTTGCCACAGTCATATCTTAATTCCAAGAGTCATTAGCACACACTAGATCCCTTTGTTAAAGCAATCCTTGTAAGCGGAGGCGTGAACTAATGAGGGGCTTTATGCGTTCCAGCGCAGTTGGCAGCAGAGATGAAGTAGCATTACAGTATATCAGAGAGATTTATACTGAGAATTCTTAATAGAAAGATTTTTTGGGAGCTCGGCCGTCGTCTCCTTATAAATAATTAAAATTAACAAATTATCATTGTTATAATTCAGGCAGTTTTGCTTTCTGTCAGCATCCACAGTACAGTCAAGGTTATATTCCCTTTGTTGTAATTTGCAGGATTTTTCATCGGCTCAGAATATTTGCCCTTCATACCTACAGCCTTTCCAGAGGTCAAAACCCACTGTTAGAAGCTGCTCTTGAGGTGGCAGGATTTTTAAAGGCTTAAACCTGTTCCAGCTTTGCATAGTGGTGATGTCATCGAGTTAAGTATTTTTTAAAAAATTCATGTTTTAGTGTAGCACAGAATAATCCTTGCTGCTCCTGCTGCTGTGATACTACATTAATGCTCCCTTACCTTTGCTTCATGGAACATAAACAAAATGTTGAGACAATCCATCTCCAAACTGTGCACGTCTTCATCTACCCCTATATATTAGTATTGTATTTTAAACCTGTGTAATTTTTCTCGCCTCAAACGTGCTGGACTGCTACAATTAACGCTTAAGTCAGATTAGAAAGGAGTCATCAAATGGTAATTTTGCAGCAATCATGGCACGCTGTAACTTGCTCATGAATTTTATTTTTTCTGACTATTTAATTGACATTACCAAGTGTGTCTAATAAGACTGAGGAGAGTTTTCAAAACCGCCTGTTTGATTTGTGAGACTCCGTAAGTAAGGCCTTTACCTAACTCCACCCCACTTTTCCCAAATTTTGTAGGACAAAAGTAGAAGAGCTGCTTCTTAAATGTCAGAAGAAATAGGGAATGCAGTACCTTCCAATTTCTTACCCTGCACCTAACTGAGGTTTCTACTGGTGTAACTTGCTCAGTTAAAAATATCATTAACCTTAATAAAACAGTTACACTTGAATACCAGCCCACGTCCAGCTGTCTTAGGAGTCTGAGTCTCAGTGGCTTCCAATGGCTTTGGGTTCCCAGTGCCTACCACATTTTTAAGATTTTAAAATTGTAGTCACATTAAAAGGATATTAGCAATATTAGTGATAATAACATCCAGTGCCAAGATACAGCAAGCCAATGAATTAATTTTTAAAACCAAGGAAAATGTGGAAAGACACTTCAGAGGGAGGTGGAAATGAAAAGATTCACCCTGACTAATGAAACTGTCAAGTAAAGACCTACAGACGCCCTCACTGGAAGGCACTCAACAAGATATCAACGGGACCCATGAATCGTATCTCAGATATATAGGAAATAGGGAAGGTCACTTCGGGCTGAAAGCAATCCAAGTATTTGAAGAAGGAGAAAAATGATTTTGTTTAATTAAATAACCAATTGTTCTCTGAACATTGAGGGGGGAAAAGTCATTAACCAAACCATAACCATACTATGTGTGGGAAGAGTCTGTATCTTGATCTTGATCATGATGTGTGATCAGAATTTTTGCAGGAAACCATAACTGGAGAGTTATTCTTCAGATGACATAGCATTTCTTTTCCTTCTGCTTTTAGGCAGGAAATTCTTAACTATCAAAAAACTGAAGAAAAACAATTTTCTTGCTTTTCCTCCATGCTTGTTATTAAAAATAATAATAATTTTGAGCAATTTTGCTGTTGTTTTACTGGAGAGACTTGTTGGTTCCTCAGAGGAGGAACTTCATTCTGAATTTTTTGAATAAGTGTAAAAGGATCTAAACTGTCTGATGGAGCTCTGTTAAAGAAAAAGGCCAGAAATCTCATTCTTTGTCATCAAGGTCCAGATAGTGAACAGCTGAAGGGACTGAAGCAGAAATTGCTTAGGTCCCAGAGCTACTATTGTGTTTGGCACATATATCCTCTTAACTTAGTATTAAGTGATGGACGTGTACTAAAGCATTTTCCATAGGATGGAAATCAAGTGTATATTTGGTTGTCAGAAATCCCCCCCCCCCCCCAAATTTTTTTTTTGGGGGGGGGGGGCACAATTCCCACTTAACAGGGTTAAGACATCTGAGAAGGTGTCTGATTAGGCTGGTTGTCCTGAATTTGCAAATTCCGAGGTAAAGATGGACCTGAGTCAAAGTTTGGTCAGAGCATTCCCAAGGTGAAGGGACATTTACCTCTAGATAAGATTAAAGTTGGGTTTTTTTTCCAGTTTTCAGAATGAATAGCAATCCACTGTCTAACACTTTCCTCTTTTGAAGACTGTTGGGATGTGAATTTTTTACTTCTGTTTTACAATTAACTTCATCTCATCCAAATGACTGAACTCCTGGCACATAAGTTATTTCTGGATTAGCATTGCTGTGTCTGATAGAATTGACACAGAAGAGATTCATCAATAATTGTAAGTAAGCAAATGTGATGTTTTCTCCCACATTTATGACATCACTCTTTGCCTGAGCTTCTGCTGAAGCTCTGGGTGCTAAATCAGTGATTTTTTTTTTTTTCATCTTGAATGCATAAAATAATCCTTTTTTGGGAAACTACTCCAAGTAATCAGTTCAGAAGTTTAGCAGCCTATAGAGTCATCCCTACTGCCAAGGGTCCCTCAGCTCTTTAAAACCCAAAAACCTCATTTTTTATTTTTAATTATTTTTTTTTCCTATCCACAGACTGTATAACCTGAAAGCTAAAAAATGCCTTTGGGCAAAAACATGCCAGGGAGATAAAAAAAAAATTAAAAAAGAAATAAAAGATCTCAGAGCCAATTTTGTGTTGTATGTTTTCACCAGTGCTTATATCTCTCATCAGTATGTGATCTTACAGTTCATTCTATGGTCTCAGGAGGGGTAGGTAAGGTGAGGACAGAGAAGGGAGCCGAAATTTGAAATGTTCCTGCCTTTTTTCTTTTTCTTTTTCTTTTTCTTTTTCTTTTTCTTTTTCTTTTTCTTTTTCTTTTTCTTTTTCTTTTTCTT
>JAOQGH010000019.1:78019429-78063437 GCA_025769975.1 Gallinago jamesoni
TTTCTTTTTCTTTTTCTTTTTCTTTTTCTTTTTCTTTTTCTTTTTCTTTTTCTTTTTCTTTTTCTTTTTCTCTTTTTTCTCTTTTTTCTCTTTTTTCTTTTTTTCTTTTTTTCTTTTTTTCTTTTTTTTCCTTTTCCTTTTCCTTTTCCTTTTCCTTTTCCTTTTCCTTTTCCTTTTCCTTTTCCTTTTTCTTTTTCTTTTTCTTTTTCTTTTTTTCTTTTTCATGTTTAAACCGGAACTTTAACTTTGTCAGAGGCCAGCATTTTTTTTTGTATTTAGAGCTGTTGGCTAGCCCATATGTTGTCGGAGAAACCTCCTTCCTTCTCGCTTCTATTAGGGGCGAACAGGTCAAATTAGATGCGCCGAAATGCATTGCTGCTGGACCCGGGGAGCCCAGGCAGTGCCGTGGAGCAGCACCACGAGGGGGAGGGAATGCTTATCAGGAGAAAGTTTACTTTCGGCGTTAAGAATTAATTTAGCCGAATTGGTGCGGTGAAAGTGGTAAACACAATCCCCCTCACTGTTGTTTGTCAGGGTGTATTATATCACCCTGGATTGCTTTGTCAATAATCTGCCTGGCCTGCGAGCTAGAAATCTAAGATTGCCAGGATGAGTGACAGGCTGGAGATAGCTGATAATTCTAAGGAATTGGAGGTGTAAAATCTTTAAGGACCATGTCTACAGTATAAATGCCAGGGTATCTCCACATCACTCTGTACTTACAAAGGCAACAGCATTGTTAATGGCAGCCTGTCTGTCCATCAAGTTTGCTACAGGAGGATTTATCCCTCTTTCACTCCTTATCTTCCGTCGCTGTGTTTATTTCTAAACCAGCTGCAGAATAAATTGCCTCTTGTCTTCACCTCCTACACCGAGTACAATGATATGTTCTGTAAAGCCTTAAACCGTGGTGTTTTTCAAGCACTTCTTTTTCAGCACAGAAACTTCTAATTTTGTTTGTGTATGAGTACATGCAGGCCTTTCCATTTTAGGCACTGTAAACACGGGGTGTTTGGGGCTTCCCCCCCCCTCCTGATTTTATTTTACTACTTTCAAGATCCATAAATCTGTTGTGTAATGCTGAGGTGTTTGAAATACAGAAGGGAAGGCAAAATAGAGCAGGTTCAGCTGATTAATATGATGTGGATGTAATACGGCAAGAACAATTCTTTTGTACAACACAAAATGTATTCAGAAAAGCGACTGTAAAGATATACTGACATTTCTTGTTTGTTGTGTCTCAGTGACTTCTTTCTCAAGTAGGTACTTTGTAAATAAAACAAATGTTTTTCTAGCTGTCAGCCTCGCGCATGGAATCTGGAAGTCAAGTTACTTAGCTGGTGGCCATGTAGTCATATTAAAGGCTCCAGATTTTGTTAATTAGTCCACTGATTAGGGTGCAAGAGACAATGTTAACATCCTCTCTCTTATTTCTGCAACAAAAAAACCCGCTGAAAAGTATTTTATAATCATAAGACTAATGAGGTCACAGGTTTTTTTAAGTAAGATGTCATATACAAAATCACTTTTTATAATAGCAACCAGTGTGCACACTGACCTGGGGAGAGTTCAGATTGCCTTAACATCTGCCTAAAATAAAATAATAATAAAAAAAGGCAACGTATTATAAATGCTTGGTTACATTATTTTGCCCACTTATTGTTTTTATTTCCAGACATAAGAGTTTTTTCATCTACTGCCCCTACTTCAGATCAAAATTAGAAATTGAAGTACCAGAACATGAAGAGGAGGACATTGTCAAAAAAATTGGGGTAATCAAAAGCAAAGATTATATCATGGGGATCTTTATTAGCAAATATCATCCATATTCAGTACATTACAGTGGTTTGTTTACTCACTGAAAAACTTTAAAAGACTAAATAATAGGCTCTCAGTAAAAACAGAACTTGACATTCGAGTGCATTGTAGTAGCAATATTAAATTATATTTGTTTGTTAAACTTATTTGGATGAACTATGCTAAGTAATCAAGAATGATATCTCTGTTTCATCCTAACACTCATGCTTCCACAAACACCTGGGTATGTTCTTCTGCTGTATTTTCTCATGAAACGAAAAATGGGATCTGTCAATAAATCCCTTATTTACGGTTCCCGGAACGAGAACAAAATAGTTACTTGATAATTACTAAATACTGAGATCAAAATCCTATTAGCCAGACAGACACACAGAGGTGGGCCTTTTATTTCTTCTGAAATTCATTACTGAGCTGCGTGGCCAGAATTTATTTCTGGTAGAACAGCCATGCACTTATGTGACGCAGAGTGAGGCAACAGTTAGATGAACCTTTTGAGTTGGTGTTGTCACAGCAGCCAAAAACCATCAGTCCTGTCCTCCCATTGCTCCTCGTTTCCACCTCCCCATCACGTGGGTTCTCTCACATTTTGCAGTCTTGTAGTGAACTGGATGAAGGAATTACAGGAACTAACCTCATGGTGGTGGTGGTTGTTGTTAATTTTTATTAAATAATAATAATAAGAAGAAAACCACCACCACCAATAATAATAATGATAATTTGGGGTTGTTATTCACTTTTTCTCCTGTTTTCACACAGACTATTCACTGACCTAGTTCAGCAAGTGTTCACAAAAACCCAAGCACCAGCCAAAGGGTGATAGATCAGCCAGAAACAGCGTCAAAGGCAAAGATGCTTCTTTTGATGGTGTTCTGAGTTTGTGCTGGTTTAAATTGCTTATTGAGCTGTGTTCTAAAATGCTCATATCTCACTCACTTATTCCAATTGCAGTACTAGATGATACCAGAGTAGCTAGAAGGGGACTAATTATCTTTTATACTTAAATTTCATGGAGACATGAAAGACATTTAACACAAAGACAGTGTACCTGAAGGTCTGTATCAGTAACACACTGAACATCAGTGTTTGGTCTTGTACCACTCAATCATTTATTCACTCCCTGTGCTATGATTTGTTCATAAGATCATCATTGATGACATCAAGACAGCCGTATCAAGTAGCCAAGTAGCATGATTTAGTTAACCATTATTGAAACATATTTTGAAAGGTAAGGTGCTGAATTTGTGAATTGAACCTAAAGCACAATAGGTACTGACTCAGGAAAAGGTTGGTTTTCCACCATCCAGCTATTCATAAATAACAGCAGCTTAACCATTGCTTTGTAAGAGTACGTCTGGCTCAGAGTTCAGGCTGGAATAAAACATAGAAGTAATGTCATTAGAAGGGGAAGTATTTATATCTGGGATATATTTATACCTATTGGCTTGAAGTTGTATGTTTATAAGAATTTACAGGCATACATAAAATTAACATAACATCTACAGTTTTTAGCATCCTTCCATTCAAGGTCATAGGGGTAGCTAGCAAGAAAAATATCTTTTTTTCTATTTTATTTAAATTCACCCTTGAAAAGCCAATGGCTTATTTTTCAACACCCTCTCTTTTATCTAGAAAAAAAGTCAATTTATTTTTTTCTTGGTAACCAGCACCTATCCTCTTCTTAATGGGGGTTTCTTGTACCAACGTGACTATATTCCTGGTGAGCTGAGCTCGGTCTCAGCAAACCATTCAGCAGTGTTTGTTGCTTGAAACTCTTCATTATAACTTTTTCTTGTTATTTCCTTGGCTATTGCATTTACCCTCCATCTGTCTCTCTGCAGAGGTTCGTGTGTTGTGCAGCATCTGATACTTTTTTTCCCTCAGAGGATGTATTTGTTACCTCTGCTGTGTGCCAGGACCTCCTCTTGATGTGGTGCCAATGACTGTAAGTCACATTCTCAGATGCAAAAATGTCTTGTCTTCAGATCGCGTCTCCTGCCTCTTCTCCCTGCTCATGATGCGCCATGTAAGACAGGAGGTGAACCGCTCGCAAGAATCGCTGCAGTTAAACATATGAGCTTCCCAAAACTTTGTAAATCCTTGGTTGGAAAAGTAGGATTCATAACCACGACGGTTACAAATAGTACAGTTTAGGGGGTTTGTTGAAAATATCTCCCATAACATGGAATTAAGACGTGTGTCTTTTGTCATTAGGCCAAAACGTAACCTGTGTCTTACCTAACTTCTGATAAACAACTATCTTTGTAAGAGATAACCTACAAAAGGAAGTGGTGAAAGACAAAGACTCCTTGGGCCAGTGCCCAACTGCGGTGGTTACGGCCATGCTGGATATATGGTTTTAGTCCTGCTAAAAATAGTGAACAATAATACCAGAATCATCGTAGCTGGATTGTCTGCACCAGACATCAACAACTCCCCAAGGCTACCTTCATGTGTACCAGGCTGTAGGGGCAAAGCATGCCTTATTTTTTCCCTTTATGTCTGGGAATAGAGAGAGAATAGCATCCACCCAGAGTTTTCGCGGACCTTGAGCCACGTGCACGAGCCTCCCCAAGTCAGACAGTGACTCAGAGGAGATATATTCACATCGTTTTCCCTACATATGTGGATCCTTAGGAAATGTTTTTGACCTATGTTTTCACTTCAGTCAAAATTTAATAGATTACAGTGTTCAAGGAAAACTGCAAAAATGGCAACTATAAGGTTTATAGAAAGAAAGATGATGGTCATTTAGATAAAACTTCTGTATAACTGGTTTTATGTGAAATAAATTCCACTAGCTGAGTAAGTCTTTTGTGAGACATTTGACTCCAAAGCAGAACAACTGTCATCAGTCTAAGGAAGGGGAGCTGCAGATGAGGGCATTTATATGTAGCTGAGATCCAGATAGAAGATGGATTTGAAGTGACACGTCTCTGAGCAGGCAAGCTATTAACAAGATTGTTCTTCATTGAGGACATTCAATAACCAGATCATCTATAACAAGATAATCTCGCGTGAGAGATAAACTCAACATTTATGCCATGGTGAAACGGTCCAGAAAAGTAATAAAATACTGAGGAAAAACTGAGAGCAGATCAGCATGGGGACACTGAAATAAAAGCAGATTCTGGCCCACTTTATACCAAAGTACCTGTTCTTTTGGTTTCTTCTTGTCCTTATTGCTCAGATACTTTCACAGGGCGGTGGTTTGGGGGAAAATTCTATTCTTAAATAGCAAATAGAGACAAAAAATTGAGTTTGCAAGATGATAACGGTTGGAGGGTTTACCAAAGGCTTTATTGGTCAAAAACATGGCTTTCTGTGTACTTCAAAACCATATAATATGTGTCTGCTGAAGCAACATCTTTGTGGTATAACTACATCTGCATCAGATTCTGCCACAGCAGTAACCTTAAGAGATAAATATCTATAGTATTTCTTACAGCAAGAGTACCTATAGTGAAAGCTGTATTTTTGCAGATTCTGGGGAAACAGGAAAAGTTCAAAATTCCCTTAGAGATGAGCACACTGTGACTTTTCTAAAAAATATGTAATTTCTGTGTCATAATGACGGTCAGCACTGATGCTTTGTCTAATATCGTTATAACACAGTGAATTTTTATGTGTTTGTATTTCATTATCAAAACACTTTAAAACATTAAGAAAAACAATCATTCAAAGCGCCAAAAGAGGTAGTTAATCATTGTTTCTGTGGCAGGGAGAATTCAAGTGCCTTGCCCAAGGCTGTGGAAGGAGTCAGTCTCCGAACCAGAGTTACAGAATTTCCTATTTGCCAAACCGTATTTTTCTTTAATTTTTTTTTCTATTTTCTATTTAAATTTGAAACGTATTCTCTTCTTAAGCAGTTAGTCAGTTTGTCACAAACATGAATATTGCTACCCCTTGGAATTTTGTTCTAAAGACAGTCTTCAAAGAAATAATCCCTTAGAAATCAGTATTTGCTACAGTAACATAATGTATTAGGGAATGACACAGATGAATGATGTCTTCCTGTAAGTCAATATAAGGTTAGTGGGGAGTTAGCACTTCGTTATAAGAATGCTCTTTTTTATTTCAAGAAACCTATTGCTTTTAGTTCCTACTACCATGCAACAATATTTTTGTCTTCCCAGCAAGTCCCATATTAGTTGGTTTTTCTTCACTTTCTGATTGTTTCTTTTGCATCTTTTGCTAAAACTGAGAATTATTAACACATGTCTGGTCAACCCTATGGCAGGGAACACCATTCATAACGCAATAGCGTATGTGTTGAGCAAAATACATTATAAAATTGATTTAGTTAACTCTGCACGCCTTACCTCACTCTTTTATCTGCTGGCTTTCTGTTGGGTGCTGGTATGCATGTGTTAATTTAGGGTTTAAATATGGTGCTTGAGGAGGGTGACTTGCAAGGTGATGATGAGGAGGAGGAAGCATCCTTCCTTTGGCAGGAGTGGGTGCTTCCTTACTGTCCTCATCCCCTCAAAGCAGTGAGAGGATGGAGGCAGCAAATAAAAGGCTGGTCACCTGCAAGGGGGAAATAATCTCCCCCCAAAACAATCACACTGACACTAACAAATGGAGAGACAGAAATTTTGTGGTGGAAAAATTATTGTGCTAGAAAATGCTGTTTTGACAAAATTTAAATGTTCTTCGGAAACATGCAGCTTTTCTCGTATTTTCTGACAGAAACCCAGCAGGATAGCTGCCAGCTCACCCACCTCCCTAACAGCTTGCCTGGCAGCCCCGGGGGACCCAGATCTCATCAGGGCTCCCAGCGCTTCCTGGCTCCCCCCAGGCACTGTCGAGCGCCCAGGCATGTGGCAGAGAGCCTGGGAGCAGGTAACCAGACCTCTGGGCAACCATGGATGCCTCAGCAGTTTATACTGAAATAACACATTAATAGTGTTGGTTTTGTCCAGGCATTTTTGGTTGGTTGGTCGTTTTTGGGTTTTGGTTGCTTTGGTGGGTTTTTTTTGTGGGATTTTTAGTTGTTGGTGCTGGTTCCCCCCACCTTAGGTTCTCCGACAAGATCTCAGAATTGTCATTCCCTTGGGTTTTTTTACTTTTTTATATCTTTTTCTTTAATTTTGGGGTTGTTGGTTTTTTTTGCAATGCTGAAGTTTGACTCTGCTTTGGTGTTTCATGCTTTCCCACAGAGCCAGAAACCCTGGCTCTGATCCACCCTGAACCTCCCCAGGAAAGTTTTTGGTATTCACCTGGGGAAAATCAGGTTTGTACCAAAGAGAGAAGTGGCTGCACCTCAATACAATGATTTATTTAAGATTCTCAGAGGAGCAGGGGGAGAGTACTACTAACAGGAAAAATGTTTTGTGGGACTGTGATACCTCAGGATGAGAAAGCTACATTGCCCTGCCATAGGTAAATATTTCTGCCATAGTTCAGCTTTACCCATGTGTGTGAGTAGATGGAAGTAGCTCAAAAATTTTGTTGCTGTCATATTTTCTATTTTATGTTTATTTTTGTTTAAAACATTGGCATTGAGTTAAGGAGCCAGGAGGGGGAGACAACTAAGAGAAAGAGGTTCATTATATGGATCTTTTAGGGTTGTTTTTGTTCTTCTTAGCTCTGTTGGGTTGGTCAGAATGGAAGTGTTGTTATGAGCTGCTGGGATGACTCACCAAATTTTTGGCTGTAAATGTCAAAACTTTGTTTTCAGTTGTAAACCCATAATAAATGAGAGCCAGTTGTTCAGTCTTTGATTTGGCCACTGCTCAGGGCTTGCTGCCTTTATTTTGGTTATACAGTGGTGAGATTGCCTTGGCTATGGAGTCTGTACAATACCGTGTACTATATTTCCTTGGGTTTTTTTCTCAATCATTAATAAATTCATGCAATACAGGGAAATATATAAATAGTTTCCAAGTGTGAGGTGGAGAGAACCTTGTTGAATGCAAAGTTATTCGAGCTCCAATATGTCTTTCTTTCACACTATCTCTCTTCTTTCTTCCTTTTCCCCTCCCATTACCAGCCATCTGATTCTCCTACCCATACCATGTCTTTGTGGCTGATTCAAGGCTCTAATCACCCCAACTGGAAAGATTAAATATTGCTAATGGGATGATGCCAGTCTCGGATTCCTGCTGCCCTTTCACCCATTAGAGGTTCCCAACATTGGGCAGGATTTTTATGAATTGGTTTCTGCAGCACATGTAGAGAGACCTTCTGGTAGCTCTGTGTAGAAAGGAGGCAGAGACCAGCCAAACAGCAGGCTTTGTGCGAAACCTTAATAGTCCTCTGCAGGAGAAACGGGCTGCAATATTTTGTTCACATCTGAATGTGTCAGCGGCATTCCATGCTACGAGTCACCAGCAACAACACTGATGAAAGAAAGGATCTTTTTCAGGTTGTAGAAATGGGTTTTAGAGGTTTAGGAATTCTGGTGGTAATTGGAGGACTGCTGATGCCCTGATTTATTCTTGTCACTGCCCTGTCTTTGAGGGAGGTCTGAGAAGGTAGCTACCCCAGAGGGATGCACCCAGAATCATTGAGGAGCAAGAAGCTGGAGCTGCCCAACATTTTGGGAAGCAAGAAGACAACCATATATTTTTTTCTGGCTTCATCCACCCCATGTACATACGGCCTGGGCAGGGTCTTGACCACATGTGTAAGAGACCAGTAAAGGAGAACCTCCCTCATACATCCATTGACCTCAGTTTGCCTGGCCTCCAGCATGGTATTAGCATGTCAGTGAATTCCTCTTATTTTAATCTACACATTTTACAAGACCAGTGCATCTTTTCTCATGTCTGCAAAACAAAAGAAGCCTGTGCTTGGCGTATTAGTAAAAGTGTTAAAGATTTAGTTGCTCTGGCAGAGCCATGTGGAAAATCTTGCACAATGCCTGCCTCAGCTTTGTCTGGCTCTAGCTAATGCTATTAGTCTCCCACATACATGAGCATTAAATTCATTTATGAATATTTAAAATAAAAATAAAAATGTTGGCAGTTAAGTAGGAGAAATTATTTGTCATCCACACAATTTGTCATTAATCAAATAATAGAACAGGGAGGAAAAGGAAAAAAAAAAAAAGAGCAACAGAATGATGCTAGCAGAGTTTTTTCTTTTGTTTTCCTTGTTGCAGCAAATTTCAAAACTTGTTGAATCTGTCCACTGCATGCAGGCTTCAGCTTCTCTTTTCCATTTTTCCATGGTAGCATTGAGAAAAGATATTTCTAAGCTATTTTCCAACAGCAGCCAATATGTCCTGGATCATTATACTGTCTCTTGGGGAAACCTCAACATGAACACAATAAAAGGAAGACTCCTTCCTTAGACAGTAGTTAGTGAGGATTTGTCTGATTGTTGGTACTCTGCCATCAAACCTACATCTCCCTAATAAGCTTTCATCCCATCATCCTCTTTTTGTTCCTTAATCAGAGACTATTTATTTTCTTGGATGTTCAGTATTTTCAGTCCAACACTACCTCTTCCACCAAGCACACATACGTCTCTAAGCGCAGATGTGCAGTCGCTGTTTCAGATGAGAAGATGACGTGGACCTCCATGTCCATTCTTATATCCTGCTTGAGATCTTCTTCTGCTGCTTTACTTAAACAGACCACCTGATGCTTTTAAGAATGGGGCACAGACTGAAGGAAGCATAGGTCAGGGAAAAGGAAGTCCTTTCTGAATCAAAAATGAACTGAAAAAAAGTGAATCAGAATGAGATTTACCACAAATGTCTTCATAAATTTTACTGCTTATACATTTCTCTCAGCAGCCTGGAAGTGAAATTCAAAAAATGCTGCAAGTGAAATTCCTAATGGACCTCTAAGAGAAGAATGTCTTCTCCCCAACTTTATACAATGTTAGGTGGGTTTGTGCTACTTTTTTTTTTGCCTTTTTTTCTTTACTTTTTTCTGTTATTGGTGCTGTATGGGCAAAGATGATAAAAAGAGGTAATTTAAGGGTAAATCTATACCTTAAAAGTCAAAATCATTGGTTTTCCTTTACAGAGGGCTCCCTAGGGAATATAATAGAGGGAATCATGGACATTCATGTTATGTATCTGCCTGGTGTAAAGCAAAAAAAAAACAAACAAAAAAAACAAACCTAAAAAAAAATCAATGGTTTTCTCTCAAAAGAAAACAAAAAAAAAAACCAACAAAAAACCCCCTAACCAACCAAAGAAAGCTGCTGCCCTGAGGACCAAAGAGGAGAAGGTCAGGGTAGTTTGAGGCTTTGCATGGTTGGCTGACTGTTTTCAGACAGCAAATTGTAGCCTAAGTGATGGCTACTTCGTCCCTGGAGAGGGCTATCAGACAGTCTTCTGTGTTCCACCTCATCCTCTGTTATGATACCATGCTTTAGCAATTTCTGTTTTCTCTCAGAGAAAGAACAAAGGATTTAGAATGAAAATGCAGTCTCTTACCCCTCACATACCCCTCTGTGGTCACTCTGTAGTAAGTGATCATACTGCAAAGCTCATCAGAAATGGGTATTTCTGAGAATGGGTGTAGGAGTGAAGAGTGTGGTTTGGGATCCATCTTCAGTCTCTCCTTGCTCTCCAAGATTTTATCTTCGTGCTATAATAAATATCTCCAATTAGGTATTTGAATTAATTAGTCCTATTGCTTGAAAGAAAATCAATCATTTCTCTTAAATAAGCTGAAGTTAAATCTCCTTTACACTTATTGTCAGTGGAGTCTGCATGGAGAATGTTTTAATTACTCCTCTTTTTTTTTTTTTTTTTATTAAGAAGTTGCTGTAGCAATATAGAATTGGGGGGGTCAGGGAGGGGAGAGGGAAATTCTCACCACTACACTTTGAATGGTTTCATAAATCAAGATTTGTATAGTTAGGAAATCAAGAAAGAATGAAAGTATGAAAGAATGAAAGTATTTTTTAACAAATATAAGTCCTAATGCAGTTCATATGTGAATGCTTGCATTGCTGAATGTCTTAAAGCTGTTAATGAGATGACAGCAATATCTTCCATTTATCAGGGGCATGCAGAATCATCAGATTCAAAGAGATGTCTAGATGTCAACTGGTCCCACCCCCTTCTCAAATGAGAGCCAGCTTAGATCAGGTTGCTCAGGGACTTGTCCAATCAAGTCTTGATTAGTGCCAAGGATGGATATTCAACAACCTCTCTGGACAGCCTTATGTCTAGATTAGCATGATATTTTACATTCAGGAGTGGGCTTTGGAAACAATCTGTTAATCATCCCCACTTTCTGCACTTGGGTTTGCTTCATGGGTTGGTCTTGGGGGCACAGACTGGAATCCTTTTCCCTGGAGAAGTGATAGAAAATGGGCTTCAGGAGAACATCTAAACCACCTCAATCACTAACAGGCATTCAGTCTACAATTAATAACATAGAATCACAGAATGGTTTGAGTTGGAAGGTACCTTAAAGACCATGTTGTTCCAACCCCCCTGCCCTGGACAGCGACACCTCCCACCAGACCATGTTGCCCAAAAGATCCATCCAACCTGGCCTTGAACCCCTCCAGAGACGGGGCAGCCACAGCTTCTCTGGGCAACCTGGCCCAGGCTCTCACCACCCTCAGAATGAAAAATTTCTTCATGATATCTAATTGAAATCTACCCTTTCCAGTTTAAAACCATTTCCACTTGTCCTGTCACTACATGCCCTTTTAAAAAGGGGTGTGTGTGTGTGTTTATTTTTCATTACGGTAATGAGAACAAACATAAGGAATAGAAATTCGTTTTTAGATTGGAGAAAAAAGTTACTCTGAGGTATGTTTCTGTTGCCTCCTAACTCCCGGAGACCTCACATTGGTTACTCTACAGTTTTTAAGCTTTCTGTTTGGCAGATGAATATGGATGTGAACAGCCATTGTTGGAGGGAGCAGTGCCATCACTGCTAGATCGAATCATTAAGGTCTTTTTTTTGGAGAGTACAATCTCTTTTTGGGGTGGCATGAGATGATTTTACGGATTCACTGATTCATGCATTACACAGATTTGGAAGGGGACTCTGGAGACCATCTAGTCCAACTCCCCTGCCAAAGCAGGGTTGCCCAGAGCACATCACTCAGGACGGCATCCAGGCGGGGCTTGAAGATCTCCAGAGAAGGGAGATTTTGTTTTGTGGGACGTGGGGATGGCCTCCTCCTGCGCTTTTGAGAGTTCCTCCTTGAAGTATGACCAGCCTTCCTGGGCACCTTTGCCCTTCAGAACTGTCTCCCAGTGGACACTCTCAATCATTCTCCTAAACAGGCCAGAGTCTGCCTTTCAGAAGTCCAAGGTGGCAGTTCTGCTGACTCCTTGTCTTGCTTCTGCAAGAATTGAAAACCCTATAATCTCATGATTATCAACCTTTACATCCCCTGCAAGACCTTCTCTGTTAACAAGCAGGAGGTCCAGTAGGGTGCTTTCCCTGGTTGGCTCACTCACCAGCTGTGTTAGGAAGTTGTCTTCCACACACTCTAGGACCCCCTGGGACTGTTGCCTCTCTGCTGTGTTATATTTCCAGCAGATGTCTGGGAAGTTGAAGTCCTCCACAAGAACAAGGGCGAGTGATAGCGGGAGCTCTTTCAGTTCTTGGTAGAATGTTTCATCTACTTCCTGGTTTGGGGGTCTTTAATAAACTCCCACCATGATGTCTGCCTTATTGGCCTTCCTCTTGAGTCTGACCCATAAAGACTCTACACTGTTATTCCCATTATTAACTTCTAGACATTCAAATCTGTCTCTAACATAGAGGGCCACCCCACCACCTCTCCTTTCTTGTATATGCCCTCGCAAAAGTTGGTAGCCATTGATTGCAGCACTCCAGTTGTGTGAGTCATCCCACCACGTTTCTGTGATGGCAACAATATCGTAGTTTTCCTGCAGTACAATGGCCTCCAGCTCCTCCTGTTTGTTGCCTATACTGTGTGCATTTGTGCAGATGCACTTGAGCTGGGCTCCTAGTTTCACCCCCATCCTTGGCCTTTTTCCCCCAGGCTCATTACCATTGGGTCTGGTTTTATCCCCTTCCCCCTTCACTTCCAGTTTAAAGCGCTATGCAAGAGCTTTGCTACCTCTTGGCCTAATACCCTTTTCCCTTTTCGGGATAGGGTTTTCCCATCATTCTCAAGTAGACCTGGTGTCCTCTAAATTAAACTATGGTCTGAGTTACCAAAGCCCTGCTGGTAGCACCAGTTACAGAGCCATGTATTGAACTGCCTGATCTTCTTGTTTGTCCATTCATTGGTCCCCAAAACTGGAGGGGCAGAGGAGAATACAATTTGTGCTCCTGAACCCTTGACTAGCTGTCCTAGAGCCCTGAAATCTTTTTTCATTGTCCTCAGACTTCTCCTCGCCAGTTCATCATTGTCTACCTGTAAGACCAAGAGGGGGTAAATTTTAGTTAGAATGACATCTCAGACCATGCTACTCAGGAAAGTCAAGGGAGGTTCCCTTGGATGTCTTAAGTCCCTGAAAAGACCATACATGGTCCTACATCCTGCAGGCTACTAAAGTAAAATGTTTGTGGAGAAAACTAAACTGGAAGGAAAAAGAATACTCTATTAACTGATGCAACATGTCCCATTCCTGTGTTGTGTGAAGAGCTACACAGATGAATGGGTGTATTTGCTCTTCAACTCTTTACAGATGCTGTCTTAGATAGATACACTGGCAAAATGCATCTTTTCAGTAATCTTTCTTTTTGGTAAAAGGGTGACCACCATAGATAATAATGAAAAGTAAAGCAACATAAGTTTGAGCCTGAAAGTCTAAGTTCCATACTGGACAAGGAAGGATCAAGTGACTCATATCTAGTGGAGCTGCATGATTTTAAAGCAAATATAAAATTGTTACTGCACCAGGCAGTGTTGAATCAGTAAAATGAATGGGACTTTATACAACAGGAAAGATAGCATAAAAGGAATAAACACATTAAACTAAGACAGTGGTAACACTAGTGATAATTAATTTGAAAAGAGAAATTGGATAACAGGACAATGACAGTTAAGATGGAAGTTAAACAATCAACAGATATATGTTCTTTTCAATGTAAGTAAGTCCTTTAAATGTTAATAGAAGTTATAAATGCACTGAGAGAAATTACTCCTTGAGGAAGCGGGGAAATTTCATTCTTAGTATGCTTTATAGGACTGCTAGAAAAAGTGGAATAGGAAACGTTGCTATATATATGAAGAGCCCTGTAAAAGAGCCAAATCTTTGATAATGGTGGAAAATGATAACTAGGATTTTAAGGGTTTGGGGGCAGGTATTATGGACTGAAGAGGCAAGTTCTGAGAGCTTCCCTTTTCCAACTGGCATTAATTTTCCTGGGTTCAGCTTTAGACAGCTGCTCTTCATCCAGGTGCTGATTTTGGCTGGAGCATTAGGAGGATAAACGCTATATCCTGTAAAGCATGAAGGAGAATATTTGCATACTCTTTTATGTTTCCCAGAGAATTCAAAATATATGGTGGAAAATAATGATGGTATCATGTCAATCAACACACTAAGTGTCAGAAAATCTGCAGCGTCATTGACTTTCTTTGTCAACAGAAGAACTCTTGACATTATGATCCAGTTGGTTCTTTGTTTGGCTGAATTATTTAGGAATGTTGCTTTGTATCTAAATACCAACAGTAATGAACCTCACTAGACTTCCTGATCATCAGAGCTAGACTGTGGTTTCTACGATAAGCCTATCAAAAATTAAACATTACCTGAGAATTAGCGTCTGACACCCCAGAAAAGGGGTCATTCATTAAAACATGTTTTCAGGAGAATTGCAGTGTTGCAGTTTGTAGCTCAGCCAGCTCTCTGCTAATCACCCTCCTACATTCCATACTGAATTTATATTATTTTCTAAAATATATACAAAATCTCTCATGAAGAATTCCTGTTTCTCAGTGAATAAATAATTTAAGACTGTTATTGGGACCAGTTTTAAGCTCAACAGCTTAAGACTGTTGTTGGGACCATGAGATAGTGTGTTTCTCCATAGGAAGAATTGGTGATACAGTTGTATACAAGATTTTCCTGTAGAATGGATCTACACTACAAAATAGACATAACTGACTCCAAAGCTTTTAATGAATACCCATTTGTGCTGTAACTGATCCATTTTAAGAACCTGATGAAAGTCCACCAAGAAAATAGTGGAATGGAAAACCCACCCAGGATAAGTAAACTGCTACATTACCATTGACAATTGAGACAGCAGTAAATCAATCTGGACATGCACTTGTTCATTGAATATTAGAAATTCAGTCTGTAGACTCTAAAATAAATAATTTCAGTTGCTAGAGCAGAGGAAATTGGGTGAGCAAGTAATGAAGTAGCCATAAAGTAATAACAGCTCTAGAGAAGTGGTACTTGATGTCAGTAAAAAGATTCGTTGGTCACAATCAAATATTATAGAAATAATATTTTGGAAAAGATATGTAGATTTCTCTCATATGCTTATTATTGTCATGTCCTTCATATGGTACTCTCTGGACACTACTGCTACATGAAAATGAAATTATAAATAAAATGCTCTGGACTCTTTTAGCTGTAATTTACTTGATAGTCTAAATTGGTAATACTCTTTAAAGACAGAAATTATTAAATAGGGGCAACATAAGGTACTAGATTCCTACTGACAAGCAGAGATTATATTTCTGGGGACAAAATTCAGTACAAGCTTTCCTGAGTGCAGTACAGTTGAAAGCAGTGAATGCAGCCCCAGAATTGTCTAAAATTCCTTGTTTCAAAAAATGAAGGAAATACCGATTCTGCAAGTTTACCCATTCACTCATAAAATTACCTTATGCAAAATTTCTCAGATGGCCCCTACGGTGAATCTGGATGACTCATTTGTTCATTTTTCACTATCACTGATCTGTCTACCTATCTATATAGACTCATCTTCCAGTGGCCATACTTTAAACAATACTTACACAGATCCTGCTGTGGAGAAGTAGTATTATCAACAAATATATATGAGTATAAAATGTACAGGAAAACCACCCATAAAATCTCAAAAAAAAATAGCCATTTTTCTGAAGGGAGAAAAGCAGAAAGGTGAGGGGCTTAACCTATAAATATAAAATAATCTGCAGTTAATGAGCCAAAATCAAACATACATATTGAAGAGAAATCTTTTTATAAGGACTAGGAAGGGATTTAACACAGATTTTGAAAAATAATGATAATAATAATAAAATCTCTTCAGTACAGAGTCCATGGCTGAGTTGTGGGTTGGTAAAAGAAGTTCTAAGAGGTGTCACCAACAGAGGATTGAGGACAGATCAATAACAGTTATGTATAAAACATCAGTCTTTTACCATCTTTCTACCTTACCTTAAAGATGATGCTTTGGGGGACAACTGAAATGATTTCCTGTTTTAAGAATATTGTGACAAGTGTCTGAAAGGTTTATCATGAGAAAAAATGTTCTTTTCAGTGAAGATAAAATGCTGAGATGATAATACAGGGTAAAAGAAAAGAAAGAAAGAAAAACAAAAAAAAAAGAAAAGAAAAAAATAGGAAGGAGTTTCATTAGGGGAGGGAAAGAAGTGCCATACAGTTTTTGCAGTGGAGGGGGGCAAACAGGACCCAGGAACACACACTAGGAATTTAGTGGTAAAAGCTGGGATTTCAGGCAGAATTATTTAATAATGCCAGAGTTGTAAGTATATGAAGTAAGTTGCCAAGCTGGATCATCACAGCAAACATCATAAATCAGTGCAAAGGACAGCCAGACATTTTTATGAAAGGGGAGGACGCTGAAGGGTGCAGCGATAAAGCAGCAAACAGGCTTTTGGAGCCAAGCAGTTTCTTCTTGTCCAGCAAATCTTTATGTCCTTTAACATTCATTTTCATTATGATTCAGAGACATTATTACCTTCATTTTCCTCAGTCTGTTAAAGCTAGCTGGATTTTTTTCTTCTGTACCCCCAGTTACTGATGTAAGGTGTCTCCAAGTGCAATTATGTTATCTTAATATCTCTGTAGGAACACTGTCACCACTGCTGAGGGCCAAAAATTTAGTTCCCCTTAAAGAAAATATATCTTAGGCTGTGTCCCTGGAAGATGTCTCTGATATACTGTTATACCCAAACCCTTGATAAACTGTTGTATTTTGCAAGATGCATATATATATTATTTGTTGTATGAAAGAAACAACATCACATATTCTCTGTAGATGCTGCTGATAAATGTCTTCCATTGGGAGAGAAACTTCTGGGGGCACAATTTGCTGCTGCAGCCCTTTCAGTCTTGTAATGGAAAAAGGGACAGTTTGGAATACGATTTTCAGTTGTTGGTATCAATGTGACTTAGTGACTTTCATAAGTCCTTTAGGACCTCATAACTTTCCATATCAACACGCAATGGCTACAGATCAAGGGACTTGTCTTCTCTCTCAAGTATTTTCTCATATTTTCTCTTCTTCAAAGACGATGATAGAGAAGTGTTTCAAAATAGGTACATGACTTAAAACCAAGAAGTTTTTGTTTTGAGCAACCCCACTGTCATCACCACCACAAATGTTTCTGGTACCTCAGATAGTCTCAGGGTTGTTGTTAAATTTAATTTTTTTCTTCCCTACTTTGTCCAGCCTGTGCTTGTAAGAAATATATGTAGAACTGAACTAATTTCCAACTATTTAAGGATTTCCAGTAAGACATAAGGGTTTGGAAATGAAGAGTTCCTTCTAGTAAGGGGTATAACTAACCAGATTATGTAAAATTGCCTGCTTTGTGGAAGATTTTGTCTATTAACTATCTGATTATGGGAAGCTGAAGAAGGCAGTAGTCGTCCCCTTCGAGAGTGTATTTGATGGTTTCTGTTGTGACAGCATTGAATCACTTGATACAATTTTTGAATAACAGACATGGATATGCTTGGTTCTGTTAGTAGAGGTAGACTTCTGATAGACTCCAGTAGTGATATCATGGGTAGAGCAACAGCTCTAAAGAAATGCAGTGACAAATATCTCTCCTAAAATAAGTGAGCAAATACAATACAAGCTACTATTCATGTCATGTTATCAACTTTCTGTACTTCTTATTAGGACCCTGTGTAAATCATGAGGAAAGATGACAGATTTCACACATTAGTCATGGTAAAATGGTAAATTTCACAATTAGTCATAGACTATTAGAAAATGATCTAGAAATCTAGTTAAAGTCATTTTTATCATTAAAGAGCTACTTAATATTGTCTTTACTTCATAATGAACTTCAATGTAAGCATAAAATTTCACCTCATAATCAACACTTGAATTTTAATTTCAATATAAAACACAAAGTACGTCTTTTTCAAACACTTCAGATATATACTTCTTTAAACAAATTTAATTTTTCCTATAAACATGCTAGTTAGCAATAGTGCCAGAAGTCCAATTACTGTATTAAAATCTACATTTTTTCATGTTGTAACAAAATACATAATACTAAATTTGGACGCTTCCTGCAGTTTTGTTTATACTTGACCTTAAAAAAGCCCTGAATTTTACACTTACATGTCATAGTGATTTTGAAATTAAGCCCCAAATTTATAGTTATTTCATTGGTGCTGTACAGAAGCAATGGTTTCCTAGCTTCCAATTTACTTTACTGTTTATGTCATTAGATCATTTATTATCCAATCTATAATTTGGGAAGATCAAAAACTACCTACCTTCAACATCTTTTTTTAGTGTGTTAACTGTGCCAATGCCATGCACTGAACGTTGTAACACAAGCTCTTCTTCAGCTCCTCCTTTCCCTTGGATCATGACGATAATTTTTTCATCTTGTCCTTGATAGTTTGGGTCTGTGCCATCCATCTATGCCAGCCTTGGTAAGTATCGTTATGTGTATGTGCACATAATTTTAAGAAACAGGATGCAGTTTTTGTTGGTTCAGTTTTCAGACAATGAAGACTTACAAGAACCCAAAGAGCAACCAGACTTTTCCATTCCAATTGCACAGTGCTTCATAGGTTGATGTACAGAGGAGCATAAAGCAAACATGGTTCACTTGGTTGGGTCTACTGTGAAAATCCACGACTTCTCATTGTTAAGTACTTTTTTTCAGTATGCTTCTAAATATCTGCACACAGCCACACACTGTCATGTGCTGTTGCATTTCCAGGGCATTCCTCTTCTTTTTGAAATTATCTTTAGTTTAGTTTGAAAGTATGATATGTGTAAAGCATTATAATAAAGTTTTCACAGACCCTAAAAAGTGGCAATATTGGATGCACATCTCAATTTCAGTTGAGGTTTGTTTTGTGGCATCTACATTTATAACTGCATATAGAAATAGAAGAATGGGTTATGAACGATCATAAAGATATTTAGATAACAATTTATGGGGCAGGGGACATTACTGATAGTTCAGATGTCCTCCCATCTCACGGTTAATAATTTTCACAGAGATCAAAAGACCAAGAAATCTTAGGGAGTTAGATGTCTTTCCATTGTATTTGGATAACAAATAACTTTTATGTATACCAAAAGTTTTAAAACTCCCGTAGAGAAAAAAATGGAAAAGAAGAAAAAAAAAAACAAAGGATGAGATATGAATTTGGCTGTTCTAGTTTGCCTTTTGCCTTTGCAAAAGGATAAAAGACCTTTGCACATAACCTGAGAAGCTCATTGCTGACTCAGTAACAGTAGTGAAATGGTTGATTCAATTTTTAATCCTTTTAAATCACATGGTATGTCTTTTACAGGCCATACTTGAGAGTGTTAAATGAGTCCTGTTAATAATTTCTTGAAACTGATTGGATGGATTTGAACATTTTTGCTTGAATTAACTTACAGTTATTTGCAATAAATTATTTTATTTTATTTTATTTTATTTTATTTTATTTTATTTTATTTTATTTTATTTTATTACTGCGATTTGGTTTGAAATGAGACTGGGAGCTACAGAATTCGTATTTCTTCAGGACCACCAAGCTTCTGTCTGGAATTACAGAAATATCTGCAGGCACACATGTATCTTACAAAGTGCTGGCAGTTCAATACTTTCAGGGAACACCAGATCTATTTGTAAACACAAGGTTTTCCCTGCAAGTGTGCTGCTCTTATACAAATCACCTGTGCAGCTCTTGTACAGCAAAATTCCGTGTTCCCTGGCAAGAGGAGACTCTCTGTGCCAGTGCTGAGCAATTAACCCAAGCACATACTATGGAAACGTCTGGAGCTTCCATGTGTCTGGCAGTCAGCTACCGCAAGTAAGACATCGTGCGTCTGGAAACCGACAATAAATTCAGGCAGGTTTCAGCTTCTCCCATCAGAAAATTTTACGCTGAAAAAAGGTTACCCCTGAGGAAGCCCTGGAGTCAGTTACAGCCAAGCAATTAAGAGAAAATCTGAGCTGACTCAGTTTGTGACACTTACTGATTTAGGAATCTAAATTGTGACATAAAATATCCTACTTTCACCTGTTAATGCAGCCAGTGATAGGATTTTCAGTGATTACAGCATATTCTCCAAATAGACTGAATCATCTCCACTGAGGTCTGCAAACTGCTGTTTGCTAGTGTTATTGTCCAAGGGGAAAAAAGAAAAACAGAAAGAGAAATAATCTTAAATTGTAAATAGTAATCCATACACATACTGTGAAGAATTCCTTTACTGTAGTAGAATTTTCTTGTTATGTTTCTTTTCATTGACCCTAGGTTAGAGAGAGGGGAACAAGTTTCTCAGCCTCTGTCTTGGTTCAAAATGAACACATCTCTTTGGTCTTTTATTTCTGTTGCACCACTGACCAGACCTATCCATTCCCTCATCTCTACTTTCCATGACATTTCGGATTTTTCTTTAGTACTTCCCAAAGTATGGATTTGGGAGTCACTGCTGCAAAGGAGGCAAAATCAGTTGCCTGTGCTGGAGTGCAGGGCTTCATACGTGCAGACCCAGTAAACATTAAGCAGTATCCAATGTTATATTATATACACTTTTATAAATTTAGATTAAATGCCAAAAGACAAGTTCATGTTTCATTAGAGGTAGAAGCTAGAGCCTGCTAACTGTCTCCACCTTTCTGATTTGATCTTGTAAACAAACAAGAAAATAATTTGATTTCTTATTCTTTTTAATGCTTGCGGTGTAATGTTGCTATTCTTATCCAGTGCCTTACAGTTGTCTCACTTGTGCTCTAATTCAAGTTGCAATGAGATTAAGTTCTGGTTTAGAGTGAGTTAGGATGATGTTAAAACGATACCAATGTTTAAAAGTATTTTTGAAGTTGTCTAAGGAACAGAATAAAGTAGTATTTCCTACAGCACTGAGAAAAAAAGATGACAATTAATTGAATGTAAATGTATGTAACCCAATGCGAAGCACTGTAATTCCAGGAGACCACTTTTCCCATTGACTAGAATTTAATTTGCTACATGGTGTATTTCCAGTGCAGTGGCATTCTCTGATCAGTTGCAGACAATAAATTTGCAAATTGAAAAAAAAAAAAAAGAAAAGACATCTTTGCATTTTGAGAATCAAATTATCACAAGTGTGTCTGATGGCAGTAGTTGGAAAGTAACACTAGAGTAGTCTTTCCACTTACAAATGCTTCTCTCTTAAAATCAAGGGTAATTATCATGCCTTATTCTTAATATATAGAGAGATGTCATCTCTAGTAGATGCTTTTGAGATTCTGCTTTTTTCATGTGACTTAAAAACATTTATCAGTATAATACATGCATTCTCTTTTGATGGCTTATTCAAGAGCTTCTTACCTATTAAGTTGTTGCATGACAAGAAGCTCAAGGTTTTAATTTGAGAAATAAATTTCACTTTTCCTGTATCTCTTCATTTCCCATCCAAACACTTTTCCCTTTCACTGGCTACTATATACATCAACTTTCCCTTGCTATTTACCAGTACTTCATTAGTAAACACTTTGGGTGGATAGGAGAAAAAGAAGCAGTTCGTGAAACAAAATTACATCTGTTTCATAGACTATTTTCCCCAGGTTCATCCCTGGAGGAAGCTGATGAGGAAAGGTTTCTGGCCTGAGTGCCAAAAATTGAATATATTAGACTTGTTTAGGTCATACATTGTCTGAGGCAGGAGTTATATTTTTCTTTTAGATTTGTTTGCAGCTTTGTGGGCTGTGATTAGGGATTTGCATCCCAGTGTAGTAATCACCTTAAATATCCTGTTACATTCTTACAGAGCAAAAACCTCAGCTTTATTTGGTCATTTAAAACATTACAAAATCTATTTAGGTGTGTGCATGTGCATATGCAATTAAAGGGTCAAATAAACAAGCAATGTGTGTGTAATCTTCCTTTTAGAAGCTTCCAACATTTCTTCTTTTCTTTCGCATTGGAGAGCTGTTTTATTTTAACTGGAGGAGCCAAGCCTAGCATGCAGCAAAAAAAGGCAAAGTAGAGCAAGACAATGCCTCAAGAGAATTAAAAAGGAGAGAAAAAAAAAAAAAGGAGTGAAAGATAACTTTTTCATACCAATGCTGGAATAGGCCTGACTACCTTAGGGCATTAATTACTGTTTTAAGAGATAGTCTTCGCATAGGAGCTGCAGTAGCAGCAATAATTGTTATTGGCAATTTCTTCACAATCAAAAGTTTCTACCTGAGCTTAATCATGGGGGGAATTACCCTTAGGAGATTAATTCAACTGAAAGAAAGAGGAAGCACCCCTTTAAAAAGAGGAAAGGGAGAACCACTGCTATGCCCTAACTCAGACAGATCCTCACAGCCCTCAGTTGCCGATTTCCCATTTCTCCAAAGTAACAGAGTTGCTTAAAAAATAAAAATAAACAAAGCAAAAGAAGCAATCAATCAAAAATATCCTTGGCTGATGGAACTTGACCCTAACACAAACCAATCTGCTTCTCACCTGCCCCCGAAGGTCAGGGTTGAGGTGGGGGCCAGTGTTCATCTTTGCTGTCTGGCCTCTACCTGGGCTGTGGATAAATATATTCTCCAGAGCTGTCAATCAGGAATTTCTCATGCTCTCTGAATTCACTCAAAAGTAGCCCAGCAGTTCTGGAGCACACGGGAGAAAAGATGCTTTGCCCAGCTGCACTGCTTTCAAATGCATCTCCTAAAATGATGACAAGATTATCAGAGATCATGGATTATTAAAGCTGAATCATTCAGTTGTTCCATTTTCTCCGCAGATTAATACAGGGTCTGTTTTTCTAGTGATTTTTTTTTTCTTATTATTTTCCTCTGTTTTACCACAACATGGTGACAGTATGTGTCATTTAACATCCAAAAAAACAGGTGAAAAACTGTGGCTTGGTATGTGCTGGCTTGGGCTTTCCACATGCAGGGCTTGCAATGTGCCCATGGTAGTAGCCCACTGATCCAACTTCCCTTGCTTTTCACTTCCAGTAAATATTCCTCTAAAATAAATATTGTAAATTTCCTGGGAAATATCCCAGTGGGTGTTTGAACAGCTTGAGCTCTGTTGACCTGGGAACTATTTTTCAGTGATCTAAGCGTTAGCTTGGGGTTTAAACATTTCTGTAGTTTCAGACTCTACATCCCTTGTAGACTCTCCAAGGCTTTGTTTTCATCAGTTATACTTGTTAGATACTCAGCTGTTGAAGGGGCTTTTGGATACGTTTTCCAAGATGCTGGTGGTAAAAGTTAAAAGGGGAAGAAGGAATTAATGTTATTGAACTGTACTTTACAGTGGCATGTGGCAGCCCATGCTTTAATGTTCTCCTTACCATGTCCAATCATGTTTCTATTGCAAATATTATGCCAAAAGGTGAGAATTTATAATTATTATTTTAATTTATTTTGGCATTTGGGTGTTTTTTTCCATAATATGTAGTTGGGTAGTAAAAAATATCCCATTTTGTCGTCAGTTTACACAAAGAAAGGTTTGGAAAAAGTAAAATTAGTGGCAGGAGGAACAAATACTTCTAAACTGTTGATTATCACATGGTGGCACAGGTAATAAATTACTACGAATTCAGAGTTTCCACATACAGGATAATTCATATTACCTCCTCCTTGCCAAATACCTGCCAAGCCCAGGACTCAAAGCCATTATGAATAGACACCAGTTACTCACTGGGAAACTGTGAAGTGGCATGCTATCTAAAATGTTAGATCAAACTAGCTTGGAATCCTCTTGGGAGTTCAAAAAGTCTGTTGACATTTTTTTTCCCCCCTTTCTTTTTTGTCTGAAGTGTGAGCCTCTTGTTCAGATAAGACCACCTTGTTTTCCTTTTCCCTCCATCAGTTCCCACAGGGTTGGTTCAGCTGAGACCAGGAGGTGCTAAAACCAGAACCAGGTCTGGAATCTCCTGTTTTCCAGCTCGTTTTTTATTCTCACATCTCCCTCATCGTGATTTGTGTGCAATAAGCTTCAAAGAGTTGGCTATTCTTAAAGTACTGGCTACCTTTCCTGTAAATGCAAACGGAAAAAGACCAGCCAGCTTGTCTGCTGCCACCTGACAGAAATCTGATGTCACCAATGAGCAACAAAAAGCAGAAGATTACTCTCTGGGATCAGACGTAGCAGCAGAGCTATGAGATGGAAGACTCTTCAGGGACAAGAAGAGCGTATTTGCAATTTTCATGGCCTCCTGTGGCAAACCTGGCAAAGGGCCCTGTCGCTCCCTCGCTGTTCTTTCTCATCCCTCTGCCACGTGGGGTGACAGAAGAAGACCTCATCTTATAAATTGCACCACTGAAAGTAGCTGCGTAAAACAGAATAGATAATGTTTGGAGGGTTAATGCAGGGCCATTTCTTTGATGTGATTTACCAAGCAGCCCCATGCAGCTGTGTCAGCATGGTCCAACGCACGGAAAGGAATGATAGCTTGGTCTGGAGGTCTCCAGGTTCCTGTCTGGTGTTACAGATCCAGTGTCTTCTGACCAGTTGTTTCCTTTCAAAAAGAAACCATATCCATCACGGTCATGGCAGGCTCCATTAACCCAACTGCTCACATGAGGGATGAGGGAGGAAGAGCAGTTTGAGGAAAACAGGAGCTTGTGGAAGGGTGAAAGCAAAGATTGGGAAATACTAAGCTTTCCTCACCATTCTGTTGTAGTTTTTGCACACGAACTTTAGAAAATCAGTTGTAATTAAGCTTCCTCTCTGTAAAACAGAGGAAAAAAATGGGACAGATGTTTTCTTTGTTGACCATGGCCAGTTACAAGGGAGTAGGACTGTTACTGCTTCGTGCTGACAGTGGGTGGGCGGTACTCATAACAAAAGATAGAAGAAAAGAACAGTGAGGAGAGACTAGAAATGGACCAAAGTTGTCATTGGTTTGGTTTTTTTTTAATAGTAAAACTTAAAGTGTTTACCACACTAACAGCAGATCAGATACCCAATATGTACCTGTTACTTAACTTTTACGTATCACGAGTTCTTGCCTTAGAAATTTAGTTACAAGTGGCTTTTGCACCTCAAAAAGGGAGAGAGAGAGTAGCCCTACCTTTTATTTTTTACTGAATTTCGATAAAACTTGAGAGTGGTTGGAGGAGAAGGTAGCTCAGATTAATGACGTATAAATGTAGGCTATTTTTAAACTCACTGGAACACTGTTGATTTAATACCCAGAACTACATACTCTGTCTTTGATGTATTTTTTAATCAACGTAATGTTGATAATGAGGTATCAATTCCGGGTTTGTATGTCTCTTAAGACTAAAAACAAGAAGCACAATGGAAAAAAAAAACCACAACTCTCCACATATGCTATAAAAATGCAGAGTGGGAGAACAAAGAAAAATAGGTTAAGCTTGTGGCAAAAAAGGATAAGGCAGAAAGGAGAGATAAATATTCTAATGAAATTGTAGATACCATACATATGCATGCCACCTAGTTGTGCCAGTTTAGATTTGGTGAGTGAGTTGTTTCTTCTAGCTTTTATAGATATTATAGACTGTCTTTAAAGTAGAAAAAAAAAAAAAAGCTCCATGGTTTTAATTAAATCTCTCTCAAATGACAAATAACCAAAAAGAATAGTTTTAATTAGGAGAAAAAAGGGCTACAAACAGGCAAAGCCAAAAAATAATGTAGCGGTTTTAACAAACAGAATTTCTGCAACTTGGAAGAAGAGGAATAAAATTTAAATCTAGGTAGTAGTTTATTGTATAAAAAAAGATCTGAATGATTGGCTCACCCGTTTTCTGTATTAACTATTGGAAGGAATCCAAAATCTCTTCAGTGAATGCAGCAGGAATCAGAACTGGGTCAATATTAAAGCCTGGACACCAAAAGAACATACAAAGAGAAAGCTTTTCTTCAGTCCAGTGATGCGATGGCTCACAGTGTCCTCCTGCTGCATCGATGCTGCTTCATCTACCTGATGGGCCATTTTGTGTGGAGTGCCACTCGTGAAGGCCAGCTGTTCCTTACATATCACACAATTCCGATATTTCATTAGAAGTTTTACAGAATTTCAGAAATTTCATCAGAATTGTTTCAATCAGATTTTCATTATCTTTTTAATAAGGGGAGAATCAGGTTACTGACACTGTGGACATTATTATACATACTAACCTACATATATGTGCAACTCTCATACCTTAAAATTTCCCATGTTTTTCCATTTTGTGTCCATTTTTCGGATCACATCGTATGTTCAAGCCCTATCATTAGAACAGGTATTCCTACATGCCTTCTGGGACTGTTTTCCTTGTTGTCGTTATTTAATGGAGGGGATGCTTGCTTTATGTGGATTACTGAGCTCTCCCACTGAAGGAAGGTACTTTGCCCTCCTGCCTGAATACCAAAACCATATCAAAAACCCATGTTAATTTGCTGTTGGGTTGTTAGTTGCTCAATATTTTCAGCACTCGCAAAACCTGGGACTTCTCTTAAAAGTCCTCTTTCCTGGATTCGTGTTATTAGAGGGGCAATACTGCTTTCATGTGGAGAAAAAAAAAAAAAAAAAAAAGTACATCCCTGAGCCAATCTTACAGTTTAAAGTGTTGGGAATGCATTACATCTTCCACAGGTGTTTGGCATTGTGCATCTTTCAGTGAGGTTTTTTATTTTATTTCTAAAATAAGAGCACTATAAGCATTCTGGACTACTCCAAAGTGTTTTAACAAAGTGCAGGGTATCGCTGTCACAAAATATTCTCTAAAACAATTCAGGCTCTGACCATTTTTTAGAAATTGATAGCTTAAAAAAATCTTTTAAAAAGCAATTAATTACAGATGATAACTGGCAATTTACCTTGACATATTTGAGTCATGCCTAATTATGCAAGTAGAATTATGAGTACAGATCTTTACATCTAAACTGAGTACCATTGATCTCGTCAGAGTACTGCTACACAGAAAGATTATAATTTATTTTTTTTAATCTCTTGACTTCCAGGATTCCAAATTTTCTTATGAGTTCTTCCCACTTCTGTTTTCTTTGAGTGTGAGCCCGAGAACTCTTATACCAGTGTTGACGTAAATAACTATTATCTCTTGCAAACCAGGCTTAATGCATTTAAAGCAGAACCAGATAAGATTAAATCTGCACTGACTCTTCACGAACCTCAGATCTCTGAGTATGTCAAATTTGATCACAGAACTCATTATCAGTGGAATAATATCTCATCGGTAGATTTATTTTTTTGTTGGCTTTCTGAGTTGTGTAAGTTTCCAAGAGTTCACATATTTGAAGGTTAACTTGTGGTCACACTGTTTCTTTTTAGGCAAATAAGATGTACTATAACCCAATCTGTTTGAAGAAAGTGAGATTGCTGCTCCTTTATTTTTTTTTTCCTTCCTCTTTTTTTTTTTTTTTTTTTTATCAACACAATTGTTTCTGCTGCTCATTGGTGTCTCCCTCCCACTCTTTTAGCAGCTGCTTTACTGTGACAACTTACCTCCAGCAAAGTGGGAAGATGAGCAGCTGCTTGCAGAACCAAAGCCAATCTTCTGCCTGGGATCAGTTGGCAAGGATTTCTGTGAAAGAAGCGAGGATGCAGTAAATGATATGTGCTGAATTAATTGTACCTACTACCAGCCTGTCTCCAAAACTTGCCGGGAAATGTATCCCTCCATTTGTGCAACAGCAACAACAACAACAACAAAAATGACTCCCTAATCATCTTTGAAGGTTAAAGAGATTTAACAAATCAGATCAGTCTATTCATGGGAACTATAGCAGGGCTGATGAGTTTTTTAAAAAATTCAAATTGCGTTTATTTCTTTTCAAATTGCTCTCAATCAGGTTTTTCAGTAAGGATGTGTGTATGCGTGCGATTTCTTGGTGTGAGGGAAGGGCTTTATTTATTTATTTACTGTTATGGTGGTGTTTTGGAGGTTGAGTCATCTGGTGATTCACTCTGTTCAGCTGCATAAATAATATTGCAAATCCTGACAGAAGGCTAAGCTGACATCCTGTAATATTTGTTCCTTTAGACTTCCAGGTATGGAAAGGTTGTTGCAAAATCCTTACTTCCTGTGGCACAAATGGCTTGAGTTCCTTCCACCCAGGAGGTGGGAATGAAAATCTTCCCTTTCTTGATGCTTTGGTCCTGGTCTGAACTGAAATATGGCATGTCTTACTAAAAATCAGAATACTGCTGTACACACCACGGGGTGGCTGTGAAGATCAGGGCTTTAGGCGGGTCTTAGCTAGATGCAGATCAAGGAAGAGACTAATTTTCTTCTTTTTCAGAATGGCTTTAGAGCTTCTTCCAAAAGCATTTCAAAAGAGTATGGGGGAAGCATAATGGTCATCCAGGCAAAGGTAATCAAGTCGAGGACCATGGGAGAGATTTTCTAGAAGCTTCTGGGAAAACCGACTTGATGTGTTAACAATGTTGTCTGCCAGAAGACAGGCATTGTCCTTCTGGTATTCTTGTCCTTTCTAATTCAGGAGTTTGGCATTTGGTCATTTGGTATGAAGATACTGCATATTGTGCACTCTTGAGTCAGGTATGGGACAGGATGGTTCACAAGACACTTCTTGATAGTGTTTTCCCCTTCTTACCTTGCATTTCCAGCCAAAGAGAGTGGTAAGGTCAGAAGAACATGATATCTTCAAAGCAGGGAGAGACACATATAATGTGGGCATTTGCCACTGTGTTAAAATAACCAGTGAATCACTGATTCTCTGTTCAGGAACAGAGACTGTGAAGAAATACCTGGATTTCTTCAACCTTAGTTTGGATTGAATTCTCTCCCAGCCCAAGCCTTGAGGGCATCCTTGTCTTACTATTATAGGATTTTTTGATTCCTACTGCTGTGTGACAGATCAAATGTCTTAGCTTCCAACAATCTTAACCTGCAGAAGCAAGGTGGTTAAGAAGGTGCAGCTGCCCTCATGGCCATCTTGTGAATGGAGAGCAAGGCAGTTATCTGTCCTTGAAGATCTGGGGACAGATTAAGCGGTAGAAAGCTATCAGATCATCTCCCCTTAGACAAAATCCTGAGTTAGATCCAGATCAATGAAGACAGTCTGGAGACCATTACAGCCAGGCTGGGAATAGATCTTGCAGAAAACGATGTGTTGGGTTGGTGGGGTTTTTTTGTTTTTCTTATTTATGTTGATTTGTTTTTTTTCTCTTTTTGTTCCATCCAGCATTAGGAGGAAAATGATATTCTATTTGCTATCTGAGTGATGCAGTTACGTCATTGGCAACTCCAGGTTGGTCTTTTGGCTCCTTGGGAGGTCAGAAGTTTGGGTTGCCCACTCTTGGAGGGAACTTCTACCCCTGTGACTCCTCATGCTTGGGAGCAGGAGAAGGCACTGGTCTGGAGTCCAGGCAGAGCAGCTGCTACTGCAGCAGTTGGCAGCTGTTGGGATGGGTGATTTACATCTTCAACCATACAAAATCAGCTGAAAACCATTTAGCTGAATTCAGATGGGCAAATAATGTTAGTGTTTGCATTGCTCAGCGTTTTCCTTTCATGCCATTCCCTACCGTCTCGCTGCAAAATATCCTGTGGGTTAGAGGATGGCACACAGAGGACTGGGTTTCAGAAACAACAACAAAAAGGGGTGTCTCTCAAATACTGGGCTAGAAGTCGTTTGTCACAAAGGGGTTGAAATTAGTTTTCAAGGTGGTTTGTATTCTAGCCACAAAGGTTTGTTCAACGATTCTGGCAGTGACACACAGAAGAGGTTATTTCAAGACAAAAATATTCTGTAATTCCTGAAATTCTGGGGGGCAGAAAAGAAGGAAATTTGGAATTAATTTTGTAACATTGGCAATTTCCTAAAAAATATTTTTTGTTTTATTGTCAATCATAATGTTTTTGTATCTGCATATGATATAATCCTTTCGAAAGAAATGCAGTATAACAGTGCCACGCCATTTTTAATTCTTCATGCCTACGTTGGCCTTGAGACTGGATAAACATGCCACTTCCCATTGTGTGACCACTATTTTTGACAGTGAAGTGAGTTATCACCGCATGTTAATGCCTCTCATGTTCTCTTCATTATACATGCTCATTTTCATGACAAAGAGTGTAAAAGGAACAGAAAATGGTGCAAAATTAATACGTTCTCCTGACAATCTGGAGACAGCATTGCATGATCTTACACAGAAGGCACAGCTGGGGACTTTGACAACTGCAAGTGCACAGCTGCTTCTTCTACAAAGTTCAAAAGATATTCCATGTAGTTTTCTCCGTACGGATGCATGTGTAGGCATGGCTTTGTGTGTGTGTGTCTGTATGGGCAGCCGGCATAAGGTAAACAGGATTACATTTTAAGTCTAAACAACATTTGATTTTAAGCTTAAACCACATTGATTTCTCTTCTTCGGGTTTTGGCTTGTAAAGTTTTCTAAAGCTTATTGAGCATGCCTGAGAAAAGAGGTAGGATCAGACAATAGATAGATAGAGCGGGGCATGAGCTATTCTCTGAGTCTTATATTTAATATTCCATTGGGTCATATTGTTCTTTTCATCATCATTGTCCATGAGGAGCTGATATTGGTATTGTTAACATATTTTTTTATCTATGTTTTTAGTGCCAAAGAACAGTTTTTATTAGATGGCCAGCACATTAAGCTTTGCCATCACTTTTGTAACTTCAAATTCTAACAATATTTTCCTGCACAAAAAAAATTATACGGGAGAAAGCCAAGAGCAAGGAAAAAAAAAGTAGTGTTGTATTTACCCTTTGGAAATAAAGACCCTGCTTTACAAACACACTTCTGATCCATATTTTCTGCCATTTAACAACCTGGACTGCATTAGTGGATAAAGTACAAGAAGAAGTGTTCAGCAGACTTATCTTGAGATAACTTCTTTCATAATCTCAGTCTCTCAGAGGTGTGTTTCCTGGTCCATATATATCTGTGAAATAAAAATAAAAAATAAAAAATCTGAGCCCCATGATAATCCCAGGCTTTTGTGACTGACATCTGCCAGCAGAAGTTCTCTTGCCCTGGGCAGACATTTAAGAATTTCTTTTGAGAAGAAAAGATGGGAAAAACAAGAGTGTTTCGTATTTCAGAACCTTACATCTCTGATGCAGACCTGCAAAACTAGTTAATCCTGAACATCTGAATAATGCCTGCAATCAGATGAGTTTGGGATTTCCTCAGAAGAGCCTGCTATATGCATTTCTTAAGGCAGAATTTATAGATAGTGCCAGGCCCTCTTAGTAATACGGTAAAAATAAAAAAAAATATTCTTCAGCTTAAGGAGGTTTAGGATGTTGGGGTTTTGAGAAACTTTAGGTGATCAAAGACTTCCAGAGAGTCCTGATATTGACTGATTTTTCTAAAGAAATTGAATGGGATTGAATTCTAGAGTGTAAAGTGCTTTTTATAATTTTGGCAAATTTTCAGCTTGGGTCAAGGGCACAGTTTACATGTGTATATGTTCAGCTAGGAATGTGATAAACTAAAGATCTGGACTGTGGCTTATTTGTAGAATTTCTATAGTCTTTAACAGAAGTGGATGGACAACAACCCAAAAGTAGAATCCAGTTTCAGATGAAATGAAGTTATAAATAAATGACTGTGCTTTAACTTTGGCATGTTACCTAGTGCTATGACACTTTATGAAGACCTTAAAGTACTGTGTAGATAGAACATTCATAATGTCAAAGAGTAGATGGTGTTAGGAAATAGTTTTGCTACTTTCTGAGTACTGGGAATCTTTTGTCTAAAGTAAGAAAGATGAGTCACAAGGAACCTCTGTGGGTATGGAGCAGAGTAACAGAGCAAAAAGGTGAAAAAAAAACAGGACTCATCAGGAATTTTTCAAGGAAGAGCTGAAATGAGGTAATAAAGGAAAGAATTTCTGGGTTGGATCAATATCCAAGAGTCAGGAAAAAATTTTCTGTGCTGTAGAGAGAAATCATAATCACAATCTCCTTTCTTCCACTTCTAACACCAAACGTCTCTTTAAAAGATATGAAGAAGTTGATAAACTGCAGTGTGTTTGGGTGTCTTAATTTACACCTCCCTCCAGCAAGAGGTGAATTTGTTAAATAGTGAAGAAATCAAAGACACAAGTTTTAAATTGCCTCAGAGCCAAATGAAGAAGACACAAAATGTTCTCCTTGTGACCTGAAAGGACAAGCAGTAGATCAAAGACAGTGCTTTGCATAGAATTGAAGGGAAAGGGGATAGCTGGCTTAGAGCTCGTGATCAATAAATAGTAGCATGCTGATTCATAATGCTGCAGCAGGCTTTGGATGATGACACCTTCAGAAAATGAAAGCCAAAAGAATAAAAAATGGCAAGAAAGGATAAGGAACCATGACACGAAGTGGTAGCTCTGAAAAGACAAGTGTTACACCATGGCCTTACACAATGCAGAGCATAAAATGTGAAGATGAGTTATAGTAACACAGTACACTGCAAAATGCATTTGCAGTCTATTTAGTGAATCAGAATAATACAGATAAATGGTTTTAAGAGTCTAATAAAAAGTTATACTTTGATTTCACAAACCCCCTTCTAGAACTTTTTTCCTAAAAGCACTGGGTTTTACAGTTGGTGGGGTGAGAAAGAGGTGTGTGCAGGTTTGTTGGGGTTTTCTTTTAATACACTGATCGTTACCCTGGACTTCCTGGGTGAATGTGTTACCACAGAAATGTAATATGTGTGTTCCGTATGGTTTCATGAATTATGTGTGTGGGTTGTGGTCGTTGCCTGGGTTCCCATGATTATTTAGTGAGGAAGTTGCGTACAATTCCTGGCAGCACGGTAGTTTATCCATTACTTTAAAGAACAGCTCATATTTAAAAATGTTTTTTCTAAGATCATTACAAAAATAAAAAACAAATGACAAGGATATCAGCTCTTGTTACCAACTGCCCAGCAAATGTAAAAACACTAAAAATAGCCACAGGAAGCAATAATTTCAATGACGAGTTATAGAGCTGTTTACTTAGTGTGCTAAGTAATATATTTTTGATCAAAGATAAACAGTTTTAAAAGTTACATTTGTTTTGTTGCAGAGGAAAGAGGAAATTGTTATTCCCTGCAGGCTGATGTACCTTGTAAAGCAATCTGTCTTCAAACCCAGAATGAAAGAGCCAAAAAAAAAAAAAAAAGCCCTCTGAATTACATGACGAGCCCCTTGAGATGTTACTAGTTGCTCTCTGCTGTTGAGGACCACAGATGTCTCATATTGGGGTCATATTGAGCATTTTCTGGTTTTTTGAAAAACATTATTGTGAAGCAATTTAAATTTATACATGTTGGGTGGTTGCAGTTGTTTAAACTCTCAACGCCATCCACTCACTGCAGCTCCATTTCAATAGAAGACATTTCCTAACATCTTCGTCCCATCTTAATCATGTGCCAAGGTTCCTTACTGGATAAACACTGCTAGATATTAGCATGCATTTTAGACAAACATGCGCTTCTAGGATGACCCTGGCTTCACTGAGATCCTTGGAATCAGAATTGCTGAGAAATTTCAATTTCCCAGCAGAATTTCAATCTCAGGACAATATCCAGCAGCTACCCTTCACTGAAATTCGCCGTTGACGGTTCAGTTTTGGGGCATGATTCTGTCTGGTTGTTGGGATGCACAGCACAGAATCTCCAGGGCAGGGAGGAGGGAGGAAAGAGTGGCTTTCGATGTCTTTGTTCATTCTTTGGCATTAGGCTTCAAGGTCACTTAAAATACAACCCACAGCTCAAAACGTTTGTGCTCTGGAATATGAGGACCCCTTCATAATAACCGTCTCTTGTCCCATCCTGGGTACCAGCCTCTCCTGCAGAAATAGACTTAGAAAGATGTGCTCTTGGAGTGTTTTTACAGGTGTCTTCTACAAGGGCTGCGTTGAGAGGTGGTGTTCTGCTCCTGGGTGAAGGGATTTTAGAAAATCTTTACAATTTTCTCTCTGCTCTTGAAACATAACATTTAAATTAAATTTCCTCTTCGAATTCCCAAGCTACAAATGTGGCGAATGAAAAATATTCATGTATAAGGACTATCAAAATGTAGCACAGGGAATCCAGAGTTGTGAAAGCGCATGATGGGCTTTAAATTCACTGACACCATAGTGAACACACTGACCAAAGCAAGTCAGAAACTTTCCTGAAACAACATTAATCCTAATGAGACACTGCTTGCTTCAACTATACTGGGAAAAGTTGGATTTGTAGTTTAGGCTGAGGTCATACACTCTAGCAGTAAAGAGGAAAAGTATTCTGTTTTCTTAATTTTGAAAAAGATGTCATTATGCCTTGGGAAGTATTACAATATTTTAGTAATCAGCTGCAATGCTCATTAGTCTGCCTATTATATCTGAAGCACTTGTATTTGTTGAAGTAGCAGCAGCTGAGATAAAAGAAATTTGAAAGTGAAATCATTACAAATTTGAGTCAGTGCCTTTCTCAAACTGGAAACTTGCAATATTACCCTTAATGAGCTGATGCCCCAAACTCCAAAAATGGATTCATATTTTCTAACCTCTTTTGAACTCCTTATTAGAAATTACTTTATGATCTGAATTCATGAAGAGATAGTATTTTCTGTTTACTGACTTCTTTCTTCAAAAAAAAAAAGGAGGGAGGAGGCAGAAGGTTGCTAACTAGTTCACAAACCAAACTTCATTTCTCAAAGCAGAATACAAATTACTTGGTAGAGGAGAAAGTAAGTTGAGGTAGATTTACACTGATGTAAACAGAGCCGTCGTTTCATGGCCAAATAAATTTAAATTAATGTCTGTCGGTTGAACCTATATGCAGAGTGTTATACTTTAAAATGAACTAAGAATTTGGTTATTTAAAAATAGCAACTCAAATGGAAAAGGTGGAGGCTTGCATAGCTTATGAACTAATCCTGGCAGGAGTGCAGATGGAAGACTGCTTAAGGCAAAGCGGTTCATCTGCATATGGCAGATTTCAGGAACTGGGCCTGGATTAATCAGGGCCAAACATGGAAGGAAATCACACAGAAATTGTTTATGTTTACAGAGTTTCAAGGTGTGCTGTTTTTGTTTTGTTTTGTTTTTTTCAAATAAATTGAGCAAGTCATTTTAAAAAGGAGATTGCTATTGGTTTAATTATGAATTAGTGGATTTTTTAATTACAAATCAATAGACTCCCTGTGTGTATGTAATGAACAGAAATACAGGCTGGCAAATACTTGCATTTTAGAACCAGAGTAGGAGGAAAGTATCACTCTTAGTTAGGCAACTTGAAAGTGGTATGTAGTGCTGTAGGAAAAGTACCAGATCACAAGAAATGAAAACATTTATATTTTAATAGTTTCCTTTTGGTGACCTTAACTATGCTAACTTGTCTTTGATGAGGCATGACAGGTACTGTCAAGTTAAATGGTCAATATATTCATTATTTAAAGAATAACATTTTTGTAGAAATAATCCTGATGTGTTCAAGAATAAATAATCTTGTTCAGGCAAGACTGAGAGCTTTTGTGTAAGTATCATCCAACAGTCCCAAAGTACATGACTGTTCTGGACCAAAGACTAGGATAAAATTAGGAAAATTCCAGTAAGGGAATTTTGCAACTTGTTCTCTGAACCTTTATTTCCATCTGTACAAATACTTCAGAATGTAGGTCTACATTTTAATCGCTATGTTATTTATTTGAGATAGAACATACTTAATCCTCGCAGCAGTTATTGTCTTTTTATCCCGGATAGGAACCTGTAGAAGAGACCACGGAAGGCCAAAAAGTCCAATGTAGTTGAAAATTTTCCATCTAGGGCTGTAAAGCTAACGATCTACATGAAAATGATTTCTTTTTATTTTTAACCAATAAAACTCTAGCTGCTTTTTGTAAACACAGAAGTCATCTCCATCTTGAAAAAAAAAAAAAAGCCAGAAAATTAATCCAAAACAAAGTTATCACAAGGTTATCACTTTGGAGTTGAGCAAGACATAGAAGGTCTGTGTTGGCATGTGACTTTCTAAAGAAGCATGAGACTTTACAGCTGGAATTCATCTTAGTGAACTTGAGCTCAGACTTAGGCATCTGACCTCAGCTGATGACCTCAGTTCTTTAGTCAAAAACGGGGAGAAGCCAGCCTTTAAAGTCAGCCTCTCTCCTACTTCTGCATGCCTAGAAGTGCCTGTCTTTCTCCAGCAGCTATGAAGTTGGAATAAGCAATTTAGATTAAACACAGATCAGAGTAATTTCTTTGGATTGCATCTGATATTTCCATTTTCACTTTGGTAATATTCTGTGTTTATTTCTGTATTTAGAGGATGTGGCGCACTTTTCCAAGAAATATTTTGCTTCTGTGGATAGATTATGTGACTTTTAACCCCAAAGTCTGGCAGACCATGACAATTTTTTTTTCTTTTTTGATGTGTATGGATACATCAACAGATTCAGATGTCCCCCTAAAATCTCTTTATAAACTCTTTATATATCTATATATAGCAACATTTGACAAAAATCCCACTAACCTCAGACAGTGTCTTTGACTAACTTTGGAAGAGGGATCTTCCTGCTAAAAAGATGAATATTATTTCAGGCAGAGCTGGTATTGCTTCTTGTTGGTCTAAAGTGCTTCTTTTTGCTAAGGCCCATCAGGAACAAACAGAATCACAGAATATTCATGGACCTTTGAGATCATCTGTAGAGGGCTAGAGACTTTACTCTCTTACTGCTAGATTCACTTGACCAACTGCACATGAGAAACAAAATAATGTCTTCTGACCTTTCCCATGACTGATGTATAACCCCAAGCCTGATAGTTAATTGCCTACGTCATCATTTATAATGTTTATAAGCACATGATGAGTTACCATACAGTGGTGTTTAACACACTGCCTATAATTCATAAGTAGAGTTAATAAAATATCTCCACTGGTAATTTTTCACAAATACCGTCTTCTTAACAATGTCTACCATATAGTAAGAAATGTTGTTACTAATATAAAAATTATCCAAGATTTTTTCCCATCTATGTACAGTATTGGAATGATTAAATAAATCTGCTTATTGTTTCTCTCAAATGGCAACTCCTGCTATGTTTCAGGACACGCCTTTGGCCAACACTGATTATGTATTTTAATGTTTATATCCAGTTCTAAGCCAATTTTTTTGCTGGGTGGAAAATAAATTTTGATTTCATTTAAATCGCTTTGATTTTTATTAAACTTATTCCTTGTGAAGGAATCCAGAATTACAGATGTCTTTCAGTTACTGCACTCAATTTTCTTGCTTGCTGTCTTTGTCATGGATTTTTCTCCAAAGTGTGATACCTGCCAGGAAGATCACATGAGAGGAGGGATTTTTTTTTTCTAATGCCTTTTTATTTTTTTTTTAAACTCTGCCCCTAAATGAGAACCAAAGATAAAATGTTTCATGACTTCCTCCTATTTGAAGGTTTGCAATAAAATATAAAAACAGGCACATTTACTATCACAAGGTTAGGGTTTGACTTTCTTTTTCCCAACGTCTTGTGTGAAGAAATGTAGCCTGATACTAATAGTAGGCTTTTTTAACCAATAATTGGTGTTGGTAATAAGGGCTGAGCTGACAGCCAGCTGTGCTACTGCCCTCAGTCCTGCAGTGAGGAAGGGGAAAGGAGTCTGCAAATAATTACCAGCCTCAAGTATTTCTGGCAGTCAAGGTTTCATTAAAAAAAATTAGTAAAATACCTTTTTACTTTTAAAAATGTTTCCAGCTTTTGAAAAAAGGGGTCTGTACCAAGACTTTAGAAGAGGACTGCTGCGAACTGCACAAATCAAGGGTATTGCCCAGTTGGGCTGCCGGCCTACATTGTAGACTTAGTCTTTAGTAAAAACTCTTCTCCTCCCAATTAAAGAATAAAGGTTGAGGAGCCTGCGGGCCTTTCCAGTATGTTTGGTGTGACTTTTAACCCCTCATTTTACCCTCTTTACATGGCTCTCCTTTATGCCACGCTCTCTGATACGTCGGTGGCGCCCAGGGGCGTTGTGGTGGGTCAGACTGCGTTAGCACTTTCGTTACGGACCTTACTTCCTGGGGATGTGTAAGCCAGCTGCAGAAATTAGTAACAAAATAAAGCTTTACATGCCTATGTTCCATAGAGATCATTTTCTATCTTCTTTTTTTTCCCCATTTACTTTCCTGTGATGGAATATACCAACCTAAAAGGAGTTGGTTAAGACGTTGTGGGGTTCAGGCGAAGATAAGAGATATGAGGTTGGAGACACCATGACCAGCAAGAGCCTTGGATACACTCCTGGATCCTGGTCCTGCCATCATTATTTTTCTTGCGTGTATGACATCTTTTATGCCACGACTGCCACATTCCTGCTAAGTCATCAGGGTTTTCATACCCGCTGTGGTGAAACAAGCCAGACACAGGGAGGCTCAACTTGGCCAACCCATGTAGAGTCTCCAGCCAAAAGTCACTTAGTTTTCCTATCACTTGTTTTATCAAGAAATTAAATTTTCTCTGTTTTGTGGAGCATCTGAGGCAAGAGGAAGTTTGGGACGTTGTCTGAGATCCTTGAAAAGAAGTCATTTGTTTGAAATACAGTTTGTTTTTATTTCTTAGTAATTGTTTCTGATAAGCTATTGCTGCATGTACGGGAAAGAATAGATTTTTTTTTCTTTTTGGCTGTTCATTACACAATAAGAGAAGCTATTATGGTCTATTAGGAAAACAGATGACATTTTTTATCTCTCTAGATTAAAAACCTACTTAACCTGCTATTTGTTGTTGAGCAGGGGACATTTATGTATAGACCTCCCCAAGAGTGCTTTGTGCACAAGCAATCTAGCTAGAAGAGCTGAATTCTGTGATTCTGTGATATGAGGGACAGCAGCATCACCTTCTGTTCTTCATTCCTCTACTGAATTGCACCAGTGGTCAGGGACCAAGATCCCTCTGTAGCCACACTCAAGAAAACCAGATATAACATGTTTGTCTTCTCCTTGGGAGAGGACAAGGCACTGGGCATGCACAGGGCACAGCTAAAGTGAAATATGAAAAACAGCTCCCTTAACAAGGACAGAGCCTTACACAAGCAGTTGGAAGCTATTTCAGCCTTTGAAGAAAATCATAGAGAGGTTTGTGTTGGAAGGGACCATAAAGATCAACCAGTTCCAACCTCCCTGTCCTGGGCAGGGACACCTCCCACCACATCAGGTTGCTCCAAGCCCCCTCCAACCTGGCCTTGAACCCCTCCAGGGAGGGGGCAGCCACAGCTTCTTGGGGCAACCTGGGCCAGGCTCCCACCACTCTCACACCAAAGAAGTTCTTCTTGAGATCTCATCTCAATCTCCCCACTTTCGGTTTAAAACCCTTCCCCCTCATCCTATGGCTTCCCTCCCTGATCCAGAGACCTTCCCCATCTCTCCTGGAGCGCCTTGAGTGACTGGAAGGGGCTCTAAGGTCTTCCCGGAATCTTCTCTTCTCCAGGCTGAACCCCCCCAACTCTCTCAGCACCCCCCCACAGCAGAGGGGCTCCAGCCATCCCAGCATCTCCATGGTCTCCTCTGGCCCCGCTCCAACAGCTCCATGTCCTTCTGATGTTGGTGGCTCCAGAGCTGGAGACAGCACTGGGGGGGTGACTCCCCAGAGCGGAGCAGAGGGGCAGAATCCCCCCCTGGCCCTGCTGGCCACGCTGCAGGAGATGCAGCCCAGGATGGGGCTGGGTCTCTGGGCTGCCACCACACGTTGCTGGCTCATGTTGAGCTTCTCATCCACCAACACTCCCAAGTCCATTTTTCTTCAGAGATCTTGATTCGTTTGGATTGAAGTTTTTTTTTTTCTGGAACAAAGTGAGAAAGAATTTTTATACAGGCAGTATATATATGTCTATATATAAAAATACTGGAGAATAGGGGATAATTGAATAACTGATTTTTGGTAGAGAGAGAGAAACTCCCCTGATGGAGAATCAGATATTAAGCTGATTCTACTACTTAGCTTAAAAGCCTGGAAACAGTAAAAATAAGAATGGGAAAATAATGAAAACATTGAAAATTTATAAGAGGAGTCTACTAACATTATTTATAGCATGTACTTTGATAATAATTTCTCTGAGCCACATCTTCAACCTGAAAGAGCATTGTGGAAAAAGGTTGCACCTGGGAAAAGAATGAGAGAGACATGATTTTAAAGGGAGTTTACATAAACTTTGATGTTACTGGAAGCAGAGGTAATGAACAACAGCTTACAAGTACATCAATGAACTAAAATTAGAGTGAGAAATTAGAGGAAGACGAAAGCATACACATCCTAAATCTCAAAAAAACTTATCTCTTACAATGTTTAAAAATAGTATTTTCTGTTAAATATTTTTAAGGCAAAAGTATGTTCATATTTGGAATAAGTTTTTTTTAAAAGCTTTAGTTCAGAAAAGCTGGAAAGGGAGGGCTTATACTATTCTCTCTGGATCCATAAATGCAGAAAATGTAAAAAAAACCCAAACTATGTTCACCAAATGGCTAGAAAAATGAGGGTATAAACAGATAATGCAACACATCCATTTTGTATGCTTTTTGTTGTTATTTGAGAAATTTTTAATATTTGAAAATACTTCTTGTAGCAATTAACAAATTAGCAGTTTATCTGGATGAAAAAAAAAAAACAACAAAACAAAACAAAACAAAACCAAAAACCCAACCCTTCAAGTTACTGGGTTACAAAGTGAATTGTTCTGCAGCTGCAAAATCAAGTGCCTTAGCTGAGTTAATGCTTTTCATTTCTTTTGCATGTGTCAGCATTAATGGAGGCAGGCTTCTATAAAGCCTTGCATGTGAAGATGGTGCTGAGCAGACTAGATTCAGTTCAGATGAATGCTTTTTGCTTTTTTTTTTTTTGGCTTTTTTTTTTTGGGGGGGGGGGGGGGGGGGGGGGGGGGGGGGGGGGGGGGGGGGGGGAAGGAATAGTGCACAAAGGGAGACTTCAAATCAGGCTGAACTTCAAGCAAAAGTTAATGCTATTCTCTTTTGGGTTCAACCACCCACTTTGCTTAAGGTCAGTAGTTGAGGCTAATGCTGCACAGAGGGGCTGCAGCAAACTTGGCATCTCCTTGATTAGGCTCCCTGCTGATCTAATACACATACCAGCTCACTTGCCAAGTCAAATAACACATTTAGTGAATTGGAAATAAGATTTAAGTGAGCCAGCACAATGCGGCTTGCCCTCTCATCTTTTTACCGAATCCTTCTCTTTGTACGCTGGGCTGTGAAAACTGCTCTTGTTAGAGGACTTAATCTTCATTTTTTCCTGTAGATTATTTGGAAACAGGTCAATTGAATGTTGGAGCTGCTAACTCCTCCTACCAAAGAAAGAAACCGCTTGTGGCATACTGATTGCATCATTTAAATGAAAGGCTGTTATTATTAAAAAGAAAATACTATAGTATAAGGTTCTTTTAGAATGGAAAAAAAAAATTCTAGTATTAAATGCAACCCCTTTTTAAATAATGTGTTTATCCTTTTGTCTTCAAGTCTCTTTTCTCAAGAGTGTTTTGCATTAACTGCTGGTGAGTAGTAATTGATGGGGTTGATCACATCAGTACATATATTCATCTCTTGTGGCTGTACTACAGTATTTAATTCTTAAATACCGTAAGATACAATAGAGTGACATTTCTATAGGACATTTCTATAATGCTTTTCATAAAAGCAAAGTAAATCACATCACATAGTGTTTGACTTTGAACTATTCTGCATCTTAACGAAAGAAAATAGGGACTAAAGTTAAGCCTTCACAGTTTGTTCTCAGTTTGTTTTTATTATTTTTAGAAGTAGAGAGGTTACCGTGTGAAGTGTAATTTGAGATTTAGCATAGATTTGTTATAGACTTTAATGCCATTTATGCTGTAATAATATGTAACTGTCCCATATCTCTGTGTTAGGTGTTCAGGGTTATGATGTGTATTGACTTTTTTATGATCGTCTTATCTCTTCTGGTTATGCAGATTTATGTGCATCTCTTCCTTGTCTAACTCCTGAAATAAGAGTTTGCTTTCTAAGGGTCCTTTTGGCTTTTTTCCCTTCTTTTCTTCTTTTTCTTTTTTTTTTTTTTTAGACAAATACAGAAGTACCACAATACAGAGTGGGAAAGGAGAAAACTGTCTTTTATAACATCTCTGCAAAGACAGGAGATTTTAAGTACTGCATTAAATAGCAAAAATTTATCTGTGTGACCTACAGCTGCAAGATAAAATGATTCCTTTCCTTCCAGAGTAATGACCAGTGCACTTGAACTTCTAATGAATTCACTTACTAGGTTCTAGTCTCCAACTGAGGAATTTGAGGGGTTGGCAAAACATCTTGGCATATTTTTTGTGACCATTGGTGTAGAATGTGCTTGTTTGTCCCTGAAACCTTTTCAAGCACGGGAACAGGGAGGAAACTTCTTCTGGTCTCAGATCCTCCTGTGTTTCTGTAAAGGGGTGGTTGAGAAGACACATGATAAGACCCTATTCCTTATGGAATCCTTAATAGTTTTGGGGTCAAGTCACAAAAAAAATGAAGGGTTAGGAAAAAGAACCACTTTGTTGCTGCTTTCAGAATCATTCGCAAACCAAAGTAATATTTATCATTCTAAGGCCTGATTTTCATCTTCATATTTGCTTGTCCAAGCTTGTCCTGGTTTGAGGTAAAACAGAACTAATTTTCTGTTCAGTAATTTTACTTTTTTTAGCATGGCCTCTTCTAACTAACTAAACTCTGAAATTAACATCATGTTGTTCAGAAACTATTCACTCTCACAGTGATAAGATCTGATTATACCAAGGAATGGTGAGCAGAGAGGCCTTTGCTGATACTTATTGCTGTAACAACCAAGGTCAGCCAATTTTCGTTATTTGCCCCTTAGAGGGTCAGAAATGGAAAAAATGTAGAGGGGTCCCACCTGTGGGGAGGAGGGGACAGGAGAGGTGACCCAAACTTGACCAACAGGGTATTCCATCCCATCTGCCCCATGCTCAGTGTAAAAGCTGAGGGATCAAAGGGTCCACCCTCTTCCTTCAATGGCTGACATCCGAGGAGGACCCTGTCTGTCCGTCTGCCTTTGATCCCGATCCGAGCGTTCCTGACTCCAGATCCAGAATCCGGCTCCTGTCCATCACCCAGTCCAGCCTGGGACTGTCCCCTGTGCCTGCTGGTGACGTGATCATCATCCTGAGAGCTTGCTTAATACGGTTTTGTATATACTGTATACTTTCTTTCTTTTTTCCCTTTTTTTTTCTTCTCTTATTATTATTTATTATGTCATTATTTCATTATTTATTTGTATTTTCATTAAAGTAGTTTAGTTTTTTTTCCTAAACTCATAAATTTGGGGGTTTTTTTCCCCTCTTCCCCTCCTCTCTTTTCCTTGGCAGAGGGAAGTCATTCTGGTTGGTCAATTCAGTCAAGACCACGACAAAGCTTAAGCAGCAAAGAGGAGAACTGTGTGTTTCAAGCCTCATGCGAAACACTTTAAAAGTTTCAGTTAAATTGTTTAACATCTTCCAAGGTCAACCATGAAAAAACATAGTGGCTTGTCAGTAGCTTAAACATTCAATTAGGAAGATATGTCCTTCATGACTTGAGGAAACAACTTGAAGCACATTTGAGAAACCAGGGGGCTTTCTCTGAAAGCAGGGGGATGTCTCTTGTTTTCATTAAGAAAATCTTCCAGCCGCATCTCAAGACATTTTGCATCTCGAAAGATGAGAATGCTCATGCTCGGGAAGGGATTGGTAGAAAGGGCATCAAAATCCTTCGAAATCTGTATCTGCAACCGCAGAGCCTGCCTAGGATGAGGTTGCCTCAGCATCCCCAGCGCAGAAGGAGAAAGAAGAGATGATGATACCTGGTCATCACAGAAGAATCTCCCTCTGCAAACACACTCACAAGTCACAGAATCACAGAATCACAGAATTGTGGTGGTTGGAAGGGACCTCAGAGATCATCGAGTCCAACCACAAAA
>JAOQGH010000019.1:78063537-78082111 GCA_025769975.1 Gallinago jamesoni
AGGTTGACGGTTGGACAAGATGATCTTTAAGGTCCCTTCCAACCTAGAAGATTCTGTGATTCTGTGATTCTGTGAAAGAAAATGTTAAAGTTCACAGTTTGCATTTTCCTTGCTTCTGGCGCGGCACATTTTAAACCCATAAGCCTAATCTTCCAGTGGTTCAAGAATCCACATAAATCTAAGCCTCCTTCTTTTGTCTTTTGATAGATGTTAATATATTTTTGTGCTCATCCGTCTTGCTATATTACTCCATTATTATTACTTAATTGCACTGTTATGAAGCCCGGTGCTGTTAACACCTAACCCTCCGCGGAGATGGCAAAGTTGAAGGGTTTGCAAGGTGCGTGTGGGTGACTGACCCAAACGTTCAATCTGGCTTCCCAGAAACTGGTGTCCTGTTTGTTCCTTGATGCCGTGCCACAGCTCACCCAGACGCAAGGTGTTAGGGCAGTGAAGCATTTTCACTTCGCTGTAGCCTGTCAGCAGAGGAACATAAAAGCAGCGTATTAATGCTCCTCCGGTTAGAGAGCGTAATTTCTCTACGCTGATGGCCTTCCTCTTGTTGTCCTGCAACTGTGCAGAATGACTCTCACCACGTTCAGATTTTAATAACAGGCAAGTTTTACTACTAATGGCCTTAAGAGGACCTACTGCTCTTCGGATTCAGTGAGCGACTGACTCATCAGAGGGCGGCTGATGTCCAAGAAGTGGTGGATGAGACACGGGTGTGAAATTAAAAGGCATTGGTACCGGGGGATCGTGACGTACTCTTTTTTTTTCAGGCTTGGATCATTTCATTCCATCTGCCCAAATTCCCCCAGTGCTTCCCATCAGACTGCTGTTACTCCTTTTTCCGAGCTATCCTTTACTGCCGCACATAGAGCTGCCACAGACACTGGCTTTAATGATTTCCACCGGGTTTCTGGTGTGGTGGTTAATGCAGATGCATATCATTACTTGTACAGATAATAGTGTGGTCCATGTTCAAAAGTAAAGCCAGTCGTGGAGGAGATGGTCAAATTGTTTTTCCCACTATTTTTTAAATCACGCTTTTGCCTGCCTTTCCTTTTTCAGGCAGAATTGTTTAAATTTGATTTATAATTTGCCTCCAAATTTCACGTAAAGATCTGAAATGTCATGAAATTTAATATGTTTTAAATGTAAAAAACACTCTAATATAATGTAGTTTTGCCTCTGACTGATAAAAGATTTTAGGTCCCTAACTTACACTGAAATGGATTTGAAGTAGGTTTATAAATACCACCGTGGACTGTATAAATGAGTATTTTTATGAGGAACCAAGAGGAAAACCAATACCAATTTCTATGTGACTTGAGTGCAAAGCCTTCATTAACTCAAAAATGTTCAACTTAGATCTCAATAATTCCGTGGTGATTTATTCATTAAATTGGATATATTTTTAATATAAGAAATGCAGGTCTTATATCCACAGTAGATCTATGCATATATATTTATATCTAAGTAGAAAAAAATCACTTCTAAATAAATTTGACCCTCAAATTACTTTTCCAAGCTATCATTTTTCTCCATTAAGTACTTGTTGCTACATTGTAGCAATCCATTATTTTCAAAATAAAGGAAATAAGTTTGAAATGTACTTTGACAGAAATTAGCCGATCCTGTGGCCAAGACTAAAAAACCTCTGTATGAGCAAAGTAGTTTTAATGTATTGTTCCACTGCACCGAGGTCAACGGAAAGATCAATAGATCATATAGTCTCAATATATTCCTACCATCTTGTCCCTGTGAAATATGGATATCCAATAGGGAAGTCCGTGTAGAGGTGCAGTATTACCAAGAAAAAAAAAAGTCAAGGCTCTTGAATCATTACATTTGAATCAATAACCATTGGACTTTTCAAAAGATATAATAATTTGAATTCTTTCTTGAATTCTTCCAGCTATTTGGGGGATTCTTTAAAGGTTTTCAAGGTTATTCTACATGACACAATCCCTCAAGGTTATTCTACACGACAGAAACTACCTCTCCTAGTAGCAGATGTAGCGCAGTGGTGGTGTTGCTAATTATTTCTGACAAATTTCTATAATGCAGTTATTTTTTCACTGCTGAAATCATGTGTCTGTAGAGCATTCTCCTCATCCTCCAAACATCACGTATTCAACTTTTTTCTGCATCCTCCGAGAATGCAGGTAACATTTTGTAAACTACTGCTAACTTTGAAGTCTCATTCTGATCAATAGCGTGATTTAGGTCTATAAGTCATCTTGATACATTTGAAAGGTTTGACCTAAAAAATGCCATTGCTAAAATAAAAAGTCCCACGTTTTGAACAATCAATCACATGACCCAAACAGCTGGCCAAACACTGTGCATGGCAAGATTTGTGATGAAAAGGATGAAATTTGCTGCACTGGAAAGTAAAGCTCTAGTATTTATTCCCGGTGGGGCTGAGGATCCACGGTTCATTTTTCTGTTCTGGGTTCCACCACGGCCGTAGCACATTATGGTTACAAAGAAGACACAACAGGTCTCCACGAAAAAGGTAGAGAGGAGAACAACTTCCAGAGTTGTTTTCTGCTGTGTAAGTATGTACTTTAAGCAGCTTAAAATAAATTTTACAAAGATTGTGTGAAAACGTTAAGCTTATATTCGAACTTCACTATAAAGATTTCATTTACGTTCAGGGTAAGAATTCTCATTTGAAGGAGTAGGTATGTTTCAACACATTTAAATGCACATTGTCATTAGGGACAACGTATTATACTTCCCCTTTCCTCTGTGACAACCAGAGATATTTTTTTTCCCCATCCAAGAGCCTTTTTTCACATCAAGTTAACAGCAGAGTGAATGCAAAGATATGGAAGATCTGCTTTTAGAAGAGCTTCCTATACTCCTGTAGAACTATAATCATTAAAAAGCATGAAAATAGCCACCCACACTCAAATATCAAGAGATACAGGAACAGCTCCACGAAAATCTAATTCCATAAAACTTTATCTTCTGAAGTCAGTGTGCTCTTCTGATTTGGAAGCAAAAGCATAAAACCACAAGAGAAAATCTGGGATTCTAATCATAAGAAGGTGTAACAGGAAATTAAGGATTTTATCTATTGTATTTACCTGATGCTGTAGTGAACTGTGCACTACCACTGCATTTGACTTTGACTCTCATACAGGAAATTGAAATTTCCCTAAAAATTAACACTAAATAAAAGCACAGGAAAATATTAGTAGTAGTAGTCTCATAATCCAGAACTTTTGCAAACTTAATATTTTTTAGCTTTTCTAATAATGATTTTTGTAACATCTTAGTAACATATGAAACACAATCTGAAAATAAAGCACGGTAAGTCGCAAAAAAGAAGTGCATGATTACAACAGTGAATGTATAACTTTACTTATAGGAACAAAAACTCCCTAATACTCCTTAAAGGACTTTTTTGCATCAGTTGCACACTCTGTTTCATTTGTGTTCTCTCACTATGCCTGCCTACAATACACATGCAACAATATTGAACTCATTTCAACTTTTACAACACTGTAAAATTGTTCCTGCATTTTCTTATTATGTGAGTTGATGGACTAATTAGAAGCAGTCAAGGTTATATCTAGGTGTTCCAATAAAAAATGGTTCTAATTGTCCCGAGACTGAGGATAATTCAATTACAAATCTTTTCAATTTGATTCATTCCTTTCTTCCTAAGGAAGGATTATGTTGATGGGTTTCAGGTAATGGAACTGGGTGGCTTAGGAGGGGCATTAAAACATCCTTACAGCTTTAACTAATGTGATTAAGTTTTATGAAGTTTGTTTTTCTTCTTAAAATCTTACAGAGGTCAAGTACTCATGTGATTCCCTTGGAGCAGTGGTTGAGAAGTTGGTTAAGTTGAGGACAAGGTAGTAATCTCTTGAAATGTGCTCATTAGTTCTAAAAAGATTTGAAAAAGTCGTTTCCCACATCACACAACCTTAGTTAAGAAATAAAAAAAAAAAAAACAAAACAAAACCATAATACTTTTCAAGTCCTTAATTAGTGATTCTTAGTACTGGCCCTTGTCTTGGAGAACACCCTGCTATCAGTTCACACTTCTGTGATCATTACCGAGTAGACAGTCAGGGTTGACAAATATTTTGAAGTTGAGTTCGAATCTTTGCCTTGTCAGTAATCTAAACTGAACTAGATACTTACTGAGCCTGCAAGAAAAGATATCGTTATCAACTAGCACAGGAGAGAAAAAAAATTTAATTTTCTGAAAATTCACCTTCTTTCCCGTTAGAAAAGTGTGTCTGTCATAGGCTTTGTTCATTTCTCATTTTTATAGTCGGATGTACCTGCATGTATTACAGAATCACAATGGCAATTCATATAGGAAATGCAGTAAATTAGGCCTTTAAAATATTGCTAAATTATGTTTCTTACTGGTAATCTGGTACCTGACATGTCAGGAAAAGCGCCAAGTGAAGACTCAGTGTCTAAATAAATAGTACTGTGTCACAAAATGTACCTTGGAGGATGTGTGGTATTAATAATGCCCCTGAGAACATCCAGGCAAGTGGTGGACAGATTCCCAACTCCATTTTTAGACCTGGATCTACCATGGCCACCGCTGAAGCTGGCGATATGCAGAGGAACTGGGGACTCTCACAGACATCTCTGTGATTTCCACAAATGTCACCATGTTCAATCGGTGGTTCACTCGTGGGGTTTGATTCACGTTTGCTTGGTTATTATAATATTATATATATAAAATATTATATTATTATATATTATTATATTATTATAGCATATATAATATATATTCTATATATTATATTATATTATATTATATTATATTATATTATATTATATTATATTATATTATATTATATTATATTATATTAATAATATAAGGAAATTATTAAATGCTTCAATTTTTGTTGCCAGAATGTTTAAGGAGACGAATTTTTACAAACAAATGAGCATATACTGACAACAACAATCCTTGCCTTGACACCTATGAAGCGCTGATTTTAAATGTTTAGGGGCAGGGACAGAAGTTTTTTTATCTGTTGGCATTCAGCATGAATGAAAAGGATATCGAGGTTCATACAAGCAGATGTCAAAACGTCAGAAGCTCACTCCGAAGAGAAACTTTAGCTACATTGTCATAACCGCATGACAAGGGGTGGCAAATATTTCTTACCACATCAATTACCAGGATGCAAGCCTGCTCAGATGCAGATGGCCCATGGAAGAGCCTCGGACAGTGACTAAGCCAACTCTCTTTATTTCACTGTGCTGATTTTTCAGGTCTGGTCCCATAGAATCAATGCTATCAGAAGGAAAAACAAAACACACAAACAAACAAAAGAACAGAGAGGAGGAGAGAGAACTCAACAGCACCTATTAAAAACGAAATAAATAAAGTAAAATACAAAAAAAACCAAAAAAACACAAAAAAAATAAAAACTTCTCAAACTTCTTTATCTGCTGCCAAGAAAAAAGAAAAAAATATAGTTATACCAGGCATGCCTCTAGTAAGGTATTCAAAGTCCAGTATTGGAGCCCATTTTATTTGTTGAATACTTGAAAATCTAAAACAATTAGTTAGATTTGACCAACGTTTTTAACACCAGGAACTAGTGAAGTAGATTTGGCCTTCGTCTCGTTCTTTATTTCTTTGTACAACCTGCCTGTCAAGATCGAAAGATTTTATTTATCAAAATGAGACAATGTTTGTTGTTTGTGTAAGTAGGTAGAAATTGCTTGTTAGGGATGGCTTCTTTGCCTGTGAGCCAGAGGCACCAACAGACATAGCATGCAGTGGTTAACACACAATTTTTTGCCAATCTGCAGTGGTGAGAGCGGACATTACACCTACATGTACAGTTTAATGTTTTTCAGCATCTGTTCACTATTGAAGCCTCTTCAGAATTTTTGTGTTACAGTGCCAACAATCAGAAGGCTAAAATTGATTGATTTGGACCCTTTTCCTGCATTCTGTAGTATTCATAGCAATGGAAAATTTATTCTTTACAAAAAATTAAAAGTACCTTCTATTTTCTCCCATGCAAGGTCTATTGCAAAACCAGATATTTCACCACAAAAAGGTTTTTTTCTTGGAGCAGAAGATCAGATATCAATGCAGTCTTAGGGCAGTATTATGGGTTTGGAAGTACCTAAAACCTGATTTAAGAACTTGATCCACTTGAGAAATTACTATCTGAAGTGCACAAATTTTTTTCTCTGTTATTGTCAAATGTCACAGGCAAAACACTTCAGACAGTTTAAACCAAATCAGCATCAAAGTGATTTTTTGATTTATTAACAACACTTCATTCACAGGTAATGAGGAACTTTTACATTTAGGATCAATATCAATAAGAGAAAAGATAAGCTTCTGTGGGAGGATGATAACAGTATTGGGGAGGAGAAAATGTTTTGGGGTTTTTTGTTTTCTTTTTTTCCCAAATAAATACTTTGTTATAAGACCTTTCCTGTGATTTAGTATTATTGCATTTTTTAAAGTGTGTTCAGGTTTTTGTTTGTTTGTTTGTTTTGTTGATGGGTTGTTTTTTAAAACATTTTCATTCCCAAGTACCATTACAAATACAGAAAACCTAGGAAGTCACTGTATAAAAAGTGCATGTGGTCCCCAAACAACCATAAATGGTGATGGATGAGCTCATTTTTTCTTTTTCTCTTTTGGGTCACGAATGTTTTTCCATTCAGGTGAGAAATGAAAGAACTGATAAGAAAAGTATCCCAATTAAGTCATTTGCTTTCCTGTCTGTTCAAAAAAAAATAAAAATAAAATCCAGTTACATTTAAGAAGCAGTGACTTATTAAGTAAACACGCTTCCGATAAACGAAAACTTATAAGTTAAAGTAAAATTTGTTTAATGCATCTGCTCATGGTGCATTTTCCTTTTAGTAGCATCTCACTTGTTATCTTCAGAAAAGGGGTTTTTACAAAGTAGTCTAATCTTTTGCTCGCAAGGCTGTTTCTGTTGCTTGAGAATAGTCTTGACAGTCCTCAAAATACACTTTTTAGCAGCCTTGATTACTCATTAAAATATTTTTTTTACCAAGTCTGTTTTTTAAATGAAGGTCTAGAGACAAGGTACAAGAGAGCCTTCAGCGTTTGCTCTCATTTTGAACTTAGGTTCGCTCCAAATTTTCATCAGAAAAAAGCATTTACAGGGGTGTTTTAAAGTCCTGCCCCTGCTCATGGGCTTAAGCTTAGGGCCAAGTCAAGAGCACGGAAATGATAAAACTTTCATCAGTAATTTTGGACCTCAGCTAAAATGCATTTCATAGTGCTGCTGTGAGCAGGTTGCTCCCATCTTCCCACTTGCCTGTTCATTTTTATCTAAAAATTAGCCAGCTCATTGTAATGGCCAAACCAGCCAAGTACTGCTATCTTTGCTTTATTATTCCTATCTAAGGAATTCATGCTTATGATCCATTTTGACTTATATAGAGTCTTTGCATTAATTAAATTCACTTCAAACTAAAGTTATTCTACTTGACTGTATAAATGTGCCTTAATTACATGAATAGAACTATAGCCAGATCCCTGAATCAGTGCGGATTAAAACATCATTTCACAGCCAAACAGAAACATGTTCCCAATCACTGCACTTGAATTATTGTTATGTAGCTTGGGGCTTGTATTAAAATCACTGAATAATTGCAATCAGATTATTATAATCAAGTACAGGCGCAGTAATTACAGGTTACAGTCATTTTAAGCTGCCCTGGAAGTCCCATATACTGATCATATGCATATTAAAAGTTTATGTTAGTGATAAAATTAATGAACAGGATTGTAAGCTCCTGTCTGTGAGATAGGTGTCACATATCTTACCATATAGGGACTTGTATTTTGCATACCAAGGACATCCAGCCTATTTACATTCTTTCCTTTTTTTTTTTTTGCTTTTTGTGCTCACATCAGAAAGATATCAATAAAGGAGGAGGGGGGGAAGGGGGGAAAGAATCCCCCATCTACTTGCAGAATAATCTGCTGCTTTACTCCATCCTAATTTAAGTACTGCTTAAAGATATTATCACTTTCTGTTGTAAGATTTCCGCCAGGAGCATCGTTTACACCTATTTATTACATCCTCTAATAACACAAAGAGAATTGTGCAAAAGACAGAAGGAATATTAAACTTTGTCAACATGAGTATGTTAGAGACATAAAGTTTTATTTCTGGGGGCTCTTGGAGGATGGCATGGAAGGGAAATTTGTTTAGGAGAAAGAAGAACAAGTATTAAAAGAAAACTTTTCCAACCTGCCTCATATGGTCTTGTTTTGGAGAGGCCATAAAGTAAATAGGTATTTCTGATTTCCTGAGAGGTATATTAAAAACAGAAATCCACGCTGTCTTAAAATTCTGATTAAAAGACAAAAAAAAAAAAAACCTTACTGGTTTGACTATAATAATCTTGTTCTTTGAATCAAACGATGAATATGGCATGTGAGATATGAATTGGATTGTGATGATCTGGGTCTAAAATTAGACCCTTAAACTGAAAGAAGCAGGAGGCCTCTCATCAAAGGGAAACGTCTTATGAACATGTCATGCTAAGCAGAAAATAATTTCATTATGGTTTTCCAAGAGGACGGACACATCAGTGCAAGAGGGATGACACAGAGAATGTGCAGAGGGAGCACGGGAAGAAGAAATGTGGTGGTAAGGGTCCTGTGTCGTACAAAGATCTCAAAGGAGAATTTTCTCAGGACCTTTATTCAGACATACAGCATGGGATAAAAGAAGTGTGGCGAGCAGGCTGAGGGTGGCAATTCTGCCCCTCTGCTCTGCTCTAGTGAGACCCCACCTGGTGTGCTGTGTCCAGCTCTGGAGTCCTCGGTACATGAAGGACATGGACCTGATAGACCAGGTCCAGCGGAGGCCACGGAGATGCTGGGAGGGCTGGAGCCCCTCTGCTGGGAGGGGGGGCTGAGAGAGTTGAGGGGGTTCAGCCTGAAGAAGAGAAGGCTCTGGGGAGACCTCAGAGCCCTTTCCAGTCCCTCAAGGGGCTCCAGGAGAGCTGGGGAGGGACTCTGGATCAGGGAGGGGAGTCATAGGAAGGGTTTTACACTGAGGGAGGGGAGACTGAGCTGAGATGTGGGGAAGAAGTTCTTTGGGGTGAGGGTGGTGAGAGCCTGGCCCAGGTTGCCCCAAAAAGCTGTGGCTGCCCCATCCCTGGAGGGGTTCAAGGGCAGGTTGGAGGGAGCTTGGAGCAACCTGGTGTGGTGGGAGGTTGGAACTCGATGATCTTTAAGGTCCCTTCCAACCCAAAACCATTCTATGATTCTATGATTAATTTATGACAATTAAATGGGAATGGGTAAGACTACTCTTTTGCCAGCCTTGCAGGCTTTCTACAGCCACCACCACAGCCAGCACAAGCCAGATGAAGGGCCAAACGAACACCCAGATGATGCTGAAGGAAAATTGATTCTAACAGCTCAGCATCTGGGCTGCAGAGACACCCCTTGGGTTCTCAGAGCGGTTGGTTCAGACGCTGGACCAGGCAGAAGGGGAGTGGGGCAACACAGGCTCCCAGAGGTGTGAGTGCCAGGACCTGCCAGCAAGGTTCAGGGCTTGTGAAATTCCCCGAAGAAGTTTACCAACACTAATTTTGCACATTCGTTAAGCAAGAGACAGACATCTGCTTAATACCTGAGGTCTAACACCTGCAATGGGACTCAACAGCGTCATATCCTGGGAGGTCAGAAGAGGTTCAGGAGTGTGGGAAACCTGGATCTCTCTCCCCTGCAGGAGGATTGTGTTCAGCTTCTCTGAGCGAGCAGGTTGGCTTGGGCACGGGGAAGGATTATACCCTCTATATCCCGCGTATAAAGAGAGGATAAAGCTGGATAAATGAAGCTGTCAACACACTTCACAGAATTCTTCTTTAAAAAATGGTGCCTAGTGAAAACTTCATGATACTGGGGTTTACAGCATCACCGTTAATGAAACATATCTCAGTGAAAAGGACAGATGTATGGATTTTCACTTGCAAAGCATAATAAAATCAATTATTTACACAGAATTGCTGACATACACTTCACCTCATCCCCATAACACACATAAAAGTATTATGTTTTTCTCCGAGAAACTCACTGAGGGAAAATTATGGCAGTAAGAACTTTGTTTGGGAAAAAAAAAAAAAAAAAAAAAGAAAGGATACGCCTAAAAGTTTAAAATGCCTGCAGAGGTCAGGAATGCTCCCGAAGTGTAAATAATCCTGGCTTTAATGGTGCTGAAGTGCACGGCAGAGAGAAAATGGTATTGCTTTCCTCTCGAGCAGCACGAACAGCCTCTCCAGCCTCTCGTGCTCCCGGGGGTGCACGGCTGTGGGTGCACAGCTCAAAGCTGGCACCTCGGGGGTTTGTTTGGAGCGAGGAGAAGTCCGAAGGAGCTCACGTAGGATGAACTATTGTCCTTCATGAACTTTTTTCTTTTTTTTTTTTTTTTTTTAACTTGTGCCAAATACTTCAGCGCCTCTCCGTGAGAAGGAGCCCTTGCTGGGTTTGGAGATTCTCCGTGGAGAACGGCCAGTTGGGGTGGCAGGTGTGGAACAAGCAGCAGTTGGGCTTGAAGTGTTGGAAAAATGCTTTATGGTGGGGAAAAAAACCTGCTGGGCTGATCCTCTGCCCTGTGGGCTTAGTACAGACCCAGAAGTTTCTAGCAATAGAAGGGAATTTATTTATTTATTTATTTTCTCTCTCTTACATGTTTCCTTTTAAAGGCCTGTTTGAAGAGTTCGGTGAAATTCATAGAAAGCAACATTTTGATAAGCAAACTCTTAAACACGAAAACCTCATCGATAAATAATGGGCTTATCATTACTACAGTTTTGTCTACAGATTTATTTCATTTTTAAATGTACATTTAAAACCAAAATTACGATTTCAGACCAGCAACATTTTTTAGATTGCTTTGTTAGACCCAGTGTCCTACAGCTGTCCAGAGCATCAAGAGTGAAGGTCAATTTTTATCCAAGTGGTTGCCAATTTATGGAAAATTTAGTTAAATGATTTGCTTTTCTGATCTTTCTGATCCTGGGTATAACACAGAACGTTCTTGCAAGTCATAGTGTCTGAGCTTAACTCTTGTCATACAAAAAAAAAAATTGGAAAAGAGCAAAACCAATAGGAGTCCTCAGTCTGATATGTTTTTTGCATCCCTGTCAGGCAGGAGTGGAGTCAATGATCCACTGAAAAGAAATCTCTGTACCCATCATTTAGGGTGCCTGCGCAACAATGCCCTTTTCTCTGCATTTGCTTGAGGTTTCGTGGGTCACGCTTGTACTTCAAGGCAGAAAAGGGTGAAGACAGACATGCAAGAGACAATTGTTTTCAGATGCAGGGAAAAAATCACTCCAGTTAACCCATTCAAAACACATTGATTGGAGAAAAAAATATCCCTGATGCTTCATTTTTTTGCAGAACAAATGAAAAAGGTAAATAACCCAGAATTAGTCCCCGGTACTAAACTTCAGTGTATTCAGGGAATTGTTTTATATATGCTTTCCTGAATATGAATTTTGGGAAAACCTTGATTGTTGCTGAGTATATATTACAAGTTTACTTTATATCATACGTGTATATTTCTTTAAGCTGCCGTTATGCACGATAACCACAACCACCTGGATGTGCACTTAGAATAAAATTAAAGCACTGTTCCACTGAAGAACCTGAAGCTTGAAAACATCATTGCAATACATTTCATGAGAAAACAGCCTTAGTGAGACTCCTCGCTACTTGAATTTTATTCAGAATTCCTCAAGCAGTTCCTCTTCAGGCCAACTGAGATTTCATCCGTTTCATCAGGTTTGTCATCAAACATGACATCATGTTTGATGGCAAAACAGAATTCTTCACTAGTGCCTGTATACTCTTTGACTTATTAAATGTTAAAGGACTAAAAAGCTCTATATTGAAACTAATATCTATAGAGAAGACAAAGGTACCAGAGGGTCCTGGTCCTTGAAGTAAGGCTTAGCCTTTTTTATTCAAGCAGGGAGTATAAGCCTGTCTTAAAAGTGCAATGTCTCCTACTGACTGGTGGTGGGACTCCTTTAGCTTTAAAAAATAATTTGGGACTGGGATACATTTATAATGCCGTTACTCCCTTTGAGAAACATGTTTTAATACAAAGTGGTAGACAAAAAGCTGGATATTGAAATAAAATGAACCTTTGCAGGGTGTTGCATCAATGATCCCACAATAATACCGAGAGACTGAGCTGAATGTGATATTACGTGGCTTCCAAATTAAAACTCAGTAGTCAAACCAAATTAATTCATGAGCATGACTTATTTTTCATCAGATGCCCATATAAATACCAGCCTCCCTTTGGGCCTCCTGCCCATGAGACAACATTTCTTTCATGGACCATTATACAGACAAGATGTGATGGAATCTAAAGGTCCAAGTGTAAAAGGCTTAAGGTTAAGGTTAAAGTTAAGACTGTAAGACTAATGGGAATAACCTGAATGACACAATTGTGTCTGAGGTGAACCCCAGCATTTAGAAGAATGAAGAATATTGTTGGGTTAGCTTTAAGCCAGCATGATGAGCGTGTTATCCAAGGTTTTTCTTCTCTCCCCAACCTCCCTCCTTGCCCAAGGTCACAATGTGAGTTGTGTTGCAGATACGTCAGGTGTTCTGTGGTCCCACATAATCCTGATGGAGGTGTTCCACTCCCACACTGAGCTTTGCCTCAGCCCATGAGCTCTTCAGAAACATGGCTCAGGAAGCTCTGGGATTCCCCTACGATGGCGTGGTCCAACACGGTCCTTGGCTTTACGGCACAAAAATACCCATCTCTATAAAATTATGAGGTTCTGCTAATCACATCTGTCCATTATGTCTGTCTCGGGTTGCGGCTTGCTCCATTACTCTGGAGATAAACTATGTCTTTATTTCCTCCATGGGGCGCTGGTAGTTTCAGAATTTCAGAGAAGGCATCCCATAGCAGAGGTTGAAGGGAGGAGACAGAAAACCAGACCTAAGGAACTGGTTTTGGAGGCAGCTCCTCTCGTCTGTACCTACTCTCGCTTCTCTATCCTGTTTCTCTTAACAACGCAGCTGGGCCACCTCTGAATCTTGGCAAACCTGAATTTTAGCTAATTTGACAACTTCGTTCTGCCCTGAATGCTATCTATCTCAGTCATGTTGCTTTAAAACTTGCTCACATTCATTGTAAACTTCAGGATTCTGTCACCCGTTTGATAGCTACAATGCTTTTGAGGAACTCAATCATAACTTTTCAAGTTTCAGCTGTGAGTTACTGAAATATGAGAAAATACACTACCCTTTTCTCAAAGTAATTTTTTTTTTTTTTTGTCCACGGCAAAACAGTAAGTGCACATTCCATGCTTTCCAGCCTGAGGCTGGTGAAAGCAGAACTTGCATTCAACAGTAGGCCCAAGCAACCTAGTTTATTTAAAATGGGGAGTTTCCCCCAGTTTCTATATGGTGAAATTACGATGATCACTCTGCTTTCAAAATCGTAATGGCAAACATAGCAAATAAAGTTTTATATTCTCTTCAACTCTCTCCATGCTTTAGGAGGGGTCTAATTTAGATTTCAGCAGCATTCTCCCCAGAGAGAGACGGTGGTGATCAGTAGTTTATCTTAAATATAATGTGCCCTTTAGTACATCAATAAAAACGACTGAAAATCGGTCCTGCCACTCAAGAGAATGATGGGGGAGGGAAGGAGGAGGAACAGCAGAATAAAGACCAGATTTTAGGGGAGATATTAAAAAACATACCAGTGGCGTACTTCTAGCCCCTTTAGTCTTGTAATGTTTCACTCTGTCCTCAATCCAGTAAACAACATCTAAAATTAGTACCATAATTTGGAAGTTATGGTATAAAAAGAACAAGTTGAAAAACTCGGCAGAACAGGGCTCCCAATGAATCCGAGCACTACTGATTAACACTAGTTTTTGAAATGTTAATTAGTTTTACACTTAACAGCTTGTCATTGTCTAAAAGGGCATAGGAGCAAACCTTCCAGAGTGAAGGCTGAGGAGTTTTTAACTCCTTGGTGACAGGAATTGGCGCACATTCCTTTGCTCTCAATAGCACCATGCGCAGACTAGAATTAATTAGCTTTGGTGATCAGTAAGATAAAAGAATGTAAGTATCTGAATTAGTTAGCAATGACAAGAGGGTGAAAGAAATATTAAGTAAATTAAGATGTACTGAGTAGCTACTGTCCACGAGCTAACTCGATCCCCCTTACCAGGACTGAGAACTTTGCCAAAATATGAAATTATCTCCCCATAAGAACGATGTCTGACAATGTCTGCAACTGCTTTGTTCATTAAAGTGCAAATTGATGACACATTAAAGACTGCGAAGTGTGCAAAATCGAAGGAAGTAGAAGGGATTAGATAATGACGATGTTGGAATATGTTTATTCATTATATATTACAATTTAAACCGTTGCTTTGCAATCTTTGAGAATTCAGATTGGGAGGGTGGGGGGAGGCTAAACATACTTTCCTCATATTTTTCTGTATCTTCAATTAGCTAAAATCTGGCACACAATATACAGTTTTGTGACTCGATAACTTTTCCTCCTGTTCATCGTGCAGGAGCTGACAGTGCCTCCAATGGGAAGACACAGATTTATAGCCCAGGTGTAAAAAAATCATGGAGCAGGGAGGTGGAGCCAGCCCAGCTGAGTTTTTGCACAGCCCAGCTGGACACAGAAATGGCCATTTTAGGGGAAATTCACCCCCAAAATTTGCATCCTTGGAGCAATTTCCCTGCGTTTCAGCAGGCTGGGTTCTCCCATTATGTAAAGCAGAGTGGATTTTCTTGGGCGCTAAGTTCATGTATACATTTTCAGTTACCAGGGAAGTGCAAAAAAAAAAAAAAAATAGAAAAAAAAGAGAAAAAAACACCACGTCAAATTTGAATTATAGAAGCCCATAAACACTCCATTTAGGTTTCAGGTTGGCCACAAAGCTCCCAGAACTTGGCAAAGCAAACACAGCCTCTTCCCACTGTCTGGGTGGTGGGAGCGATACCCTGCCGGGTGGCAGTACTCTTGGCTGGTCCCTGCAGTTTGCTGAACACCTTTCTAGATTATTGCAATTTGCAGCGTTTGACAGATTTCGGCAGAAAATAGAAATTCTTTTACTAGTTCGAGTTTCTGTGTGAAGACTTCAACTGCTTTCACTTTGCAAACAGGCCAAATTGTTTCCAAATGCAGAATTCGTGTTGTAGAGGAGGTTTTTTTTAGTTTTTTTTTTTTTCTTTAGTAGTGGCTATTTTACTGAAAAAAACCACTCCCTCTCCTGTGAATTATTTTACTTATTCTTTGTCATATATCTTTCCCCTCCTCCCATGAGGCTTTGAAATTAGAAAATTCCCAGTGAACTTTGGCTAAATTTAAAATGCTTAATTATGGAACATGGTACGTCTGCAAACCCTATCTCAATTCCTCCCTTTCCCAGAAAAACTTAGCTAGGAGAAATGTGACGCGTAACCTAAATCATATCAGGACATTAAACATTTTTGTTGAAAAAAAAAAATAACCTCACCATGTTCATAAGCCCAAAACTCTTAAGTCTTTATTCTGTTGCATACACATTTTCAAGAGAAATAAAAAAGCTGGAATGCTTTTAGAAAGTGCATAAGCTGCATTATCTGTGCACAATGTGGGTATAATACCACATTGGTCAGCAACTATAATGTAAAAGGTAATGTGTAAGAGTTTTATATGCTTCTCAGAACTATAAAGGAAGTGTGAGTGGATTTTAAACATTTTGATTAGCACCACAAAGATTTTAATGCTTTATTTAAACAGTTTGCTATAGGGCAAACACATTTGGTAGACAAGTAAAATGAAAGCACGGGCATCAGTTTCCCTGTTTTCTATTAAGTAATGTTGCGAAGTAAGCAGAAGTTGGATTCAGATATCAGATAATTATCTCCACACTATGTGTCACAGTAAATAATTTTAATTGGTTTAACTTCAGGGACCATTACTGGCCTAATTAGAAACATGAAAAGGCTACAAGTATTAGGAAATATCCTGAAGGAATGAGAACATTAGCAATTCTGTCAAGCCATTTTTAAAATAGTACACAGTAGCAGTCACATTTCAGTAAAAGGCAGATTACTTGAAAGGTGCTTTTAGGAACACAGTACTTGTGGGTTGGTAATAAGAGGAGTTGATGGGCAAGCTTATAGAATTTGTAACGCTCAACGTGTATTGTTGCTCTGTTAGAGATACACTGGTCTTATTCTGATTGCCTTTTTCCTTTTTTTTTTTTATTAAAGACACAGGTCAACTTTGTGCTGCGCGGGCAGGGGGTGAGAGCTTGGGGCCAGGGAGGGCCCCTCGTGGCAAGCAAGTTCATATGGTTGAGAGAATAATTTTTAAAATAATAAATAAATAAATAAATAAATCATACACCCTAAACCCAGGTTGTGTGGAGTCTGGAAGTGTGGGAAGTTTGGAAAATTTTCATCAAAAATACTTACCAGCCTCTCCGGTGCTTTGGTGGAGCTCTGTAAAAACGACTCTGGAGCTTTTCTCTCTTTTTACTTCTTTGTCCCTGGTGTTTTTGGATGTTCCGTGAGTACTCACACCCCAAACGAGACCACGAGGCAATGATCTTGTATCTTACACCTTCTGGTGTGAGCACTTCCACACCTTCTCGTGCTGTGTATTAAAAACTTCCTGGCCTCCCTGGAAAGCCCCGGTGGCTTAGAGGTCTGCCCTCTATAACTCCTTGAAAGGAGGGTGTAGAGAGGTGGGGGTTGACCTCTTCTCCCAAGGGAATCATGACAGAAGCAGAGGAAATGGTATGAAGCTGGGGCAGGGGAGGTTTAGATTAGGTATTGGGAAGAACGACTTTCCTGAGAGGGTGGTCAGGCACCAGAACAGCCTGTCCAGGGAGGTGGTGGAGTCACCATCCCTGGAGGTATTTAAGAAACGTGTAGACGTGGCTCTTCAGGGCATGCTCTAGTGCCCGAGATTGCTGGGGAGTGGTGGGGTGTTGTGTGGGGGGTTGTTGGTGTGGGGTTTGGTTGGTGGGTACATTTTTGTGCGTGTTTTGATTTGTGTTTGGTTGTTTGTTTGTTTTGTGGTTTTGTTTGGGGTGGTTTTGTGTTGTTTTTTTTTTTAATGTGGTTGGACTCCATGATCTCAGAGGTCCCTTCCAACCACAGAGATTCTGTGATTCTGCGATTCTGTTTTGACTCGGCTTCCACTGAAAGCCAATGGGCAAGCAGTGGTCAGCTTGGGAAGAATTACTTAACAGAGCTCAGGTCGCAGCACTAAAGTGTTCACTCTTAAAAAGCCCTCAAAGACAGAGCTTTCCTCCAATTTCCACTGAACCGCCTGCTGTAAACATTGTAAAAATAAATCTGAATAAACCCCTTGCTTTAATGAGCGTGTGGCTGGCTTCGGATTGGCTCTGCCAAAGCGCTTGATCTGTCTCCTTGTTCTGCTTTCTCAGGGTTTATTGGCCACTTAACCCCCCTCCCAGGGGTTACTCACTTTTTAAATGTGCCTGAGCACCACTAGAGGAGTTGCAATTGTAGGTTTTCTGGAGGCTGGGGTGGAGGGTTCTCATCTTCTCTCCTGCAGTGTTCCATGTAACGTGCCTGAGGTGGTGCAAGAAATGCTAGACAGGAAGAAAATTCTTATGACAGCCCTGGGGGAATGAACATTTGTTTGGTGTGATGCTCCACGTGTGCTGGTAGAGGCAGGGTAAAGAATGGGAAGGTGGGAGCACGGATGGGGACAGCCGACCACCTAGGGGGTTTCACGTCTGGAGAAAGCATGTAAGGCTTAGGCAAGTACACTTAAGCTGCTGGAAGGGTTGATCAACATCTGCTACTACTACAGCAAGGGATATTTTTATTGATATCCATACAAATACCTCAAAGCTATGCAGATGTAAAATATACGTAAAATCTTTTCGCTATTAATCTCCATTTTTCTACTAACCCATGGGAATTCCGTGATACACGCTCATTGCCAAAAATACATCCCCAACGATGCTCATCCAAATCGTAATGACACTCGGTGTCACTTTGTTCTATAGGTTGTGCACCACCCAACGAGATAACTCCCTCTGTATTTTTATCGAGTTTCAGTGAGCATTATGTTGTTCTCGTAGAAGAAGGGCTTTAATCTGCTTTTTTCCTAACTCTGCTTTGTCAGGTCTTCCCTGTCCCCTACTAAACAAAATAGGCTCAATCCTCCCAAACTTTCTGCGTAATAAACCCTTGTTCTGCCCGAGATTTCCCCTGTCCACCTCTAAATGATGCCTCAGAGAGGAAGCATCACAAATCCAGATATACTGTATGAGGGTACGTCATTTTTCCACCATACATGCTTTTCTGTTCCTTCTGTAGCGTTACCTGATTTACATTTTTGAAGACCATTACCTATCGAACATACGTTCCCATTGATTTAGCAAGTAGGTTTTTTTTGACGGAATAGTGCTTACTATGGTTAAAATGTGAAAAAGGCCAATAGATCAGGCATGAGGTAGAAACAGAACTTCATCAAGTACATTGGTGAGAATACATGGAAGCGGTGAAACTGCTGAA